>CAMOHE010001219.1:0-11409 GCA_946598075.1 Artocarpus hirsutus
ATTTAATATTGATATTACTATAAATATTAATATTAATATTATACTATTAATATTGATGTTATATTATTATGTTTTTATTATTAATGTTATTGTTATTCTTATTATTAAATTATAATTTTATATTGATATAATATTTATATCTATATCATATATTAATATTAATTTATAATAATTGTACGAAATTATTTTATTTTATTATTATAGTATTTATATATATTATATTCTAATATTAATTAATAATAATATATATTATATTTAGATATTGTATATGTAATATATTATATATTATTAATATTGTTAATGTTATTATTAACATTATTATCAAATTATTATTTTACATTGATATAATTTTTATATTTATATTGCATAGAAATATTAATTTATAATAATATAATAATAATAATAATTTAATAATAATATAATTATTATCATCATCATCAAGAAACAAAATGTGAGATTTTTATAGTTTTGAGATTCCTAAGAATATGAAATCACCTGTTGGATGGGCTTTAGATTACCCCAAAATGAGGTAATCTGAATTCTATGGGAATGAGTTTCTCAGGAATCTAAAACTCAGATTACTACATACCAAACATGAGAATCTGTAAGATTCCTATTTCTATCTCAGGATTACTACATACCAAACACCCCTATAGTGTAATCTCATGGACAGTGGGTGAGTGAGATAATGGAAAGAAAGAGGGAGGTGTAGTTTAGGGATTTTCAAGAAAAAGAATTATTCAAAGTATTATTTTTTAATTTATAGAAATATAAGTTTTTTAAAAATGTTACACGTTACAATTTCTAAAAAAAAATAATAATTAAAATTTGAAACACTGAGTTTTACGCCTTATTTTAGCAAGCGCAATTGAGCATTTTAAAACTAAGCTTAGAAAGGTTAATAGTAGACAAGACTAAGAAGCCAAGAAGATAAAAAGGCTAAGACAGACTCTGAGTTCTCCGTGACTAAGACGTCGCACATGAAGACCTCCTTAGATGAGTCTTCTAATGCTCTGCTTCCTACGAACGTTTTTCAATTTCAGGCAGACAAATCCAAACTCAGGGTCGAACTTCAAAAGCTCTACAGCACTAATGATATGGCTCGCAAGGTCACAGAGTTAGAAACTCAACATAAGCAGGCTCAAGACGAAGTTTCTAAATTCGAATTTGCCTTCCAAAATTTGATCGATGAACTGGTCAATTTCCAAGGCACAAGTTTCACTATTGGCAATATGAAGCAAAGCTTTGCCGCCTGTCTTGAAGCTGATAAATTGGATAAGGGCCTCAAACCTGATTATCAGCTTTAGTTGAAAATAGAGTATAAAGGATTTTAAGTCCTGTTCTCAAAGTTTTGAACTTGGCTAGGATATTGCTTGGATTGACGAGGCCCAATGCCCATATTCTAACCCCTTAGCCTAGTACTACGACCTCTACGGTCTGGATTTAATGATCTTAACTTCAGCGCAGTCCTTTAGCAACATCAGTCTGGCGATGAGTCTTCAAGGACGATTCCTTGGCAACGATGAGACTTGAGTCTTTCTTTTCTTTTACTATTATTTTTATTTTTATTTTATAAATGCTTTCTTTTGCATTGCACACATAACCTACATATAATAAAGTACTTTTGAATAATGGAAATTCTAGACATTTTGTCCCCTTTTTTATATTAGTATATTGGCATCTCGACCTTAATTTTAACCCTAAGCTATTATTTATTTTTTTTTGTTTTACATTCAGGATCAAATTTACTCCCTAATTCTGTTATTTGCTCTTTTAATTATGGCTCAGGTTGAATGTTCTGACTTGGACTTTCATCCTGTCCCAACTTTACTTTGATCTTTGCTCCTAGCCTGTTTTTCAATTAGGGAATGACTATAATGAAACTCTCTTGAAGGTTCTCATTTATGAGAACTCATTGGACTTAAGTCAAATGGTTTTAAAAAATTCAACTCCACCGAATAATAATAAGGTCTCCCATTGATAATTAAAATTAACAAACAAATAAATAAAAGAAAAAAGAAAAAAAAACACTAAATGAAAAAACCCTTGCCGTTAGCCCATGTTTGCAATATCAGTAGCTGCGCGCACGACCGACGATGGTCACAACCCTAGCAACAGACCTTTGCAACTTTGGCCACAGATTTGTGAGCAAAGGTCTTGACCCGACAGATTCACGAGGGTGGGTATTATTCGCGACGGTTTCTGTCGAGACAATGTCATAATCTCGACCCAAGATCAGTGAAGGTGGCGACAGAATGTGACAGTTTTCGTCGTGAGCCACTCGCGACCTCTATGGAATCTCGAGCCAAGGGGGTGGCAACCTTCGGATCTGGCTTCGTCGTCGACGGAATCATGCTGTCGCAATGGAATTGCATTGGTACAAGGTCTGAGTTCGTCGGGGCTAACCCACTCACCCATACCTAAGTTTTTTCTAATTTTTGGTCGTCGGTGACCTCTCTTCCTAAACTACGGTGATGCCGTCGTGATTTAAGACCCCTGGTAACCCCTCTGACGACAACGATGGCTGAGAAAAGGGCATACTGCCCTCTGTTTTTCTTTTTTTTTTTTAAGAATTTCATTTTTGAGTTTTTATAAATATAGTGTGTATTACCTCATTAAACTTAATATGGACTTGTGACAAAATCCAAATGGACAAAAAACGTTCTCATTGACGAAAACTTTTAGAAAGTCTCGATATAGCATTTGCCTTTAAACGGTCTCATTAACGGAATAGCAGTTTTTTGCCCCACGTCCTTACCCCCTATAGAAACATGAACCATTAGATCTTATCTTGACTATGAAAAAGGCGTGCAGTGTAAAAACTACAAAGCTAGGATGATGGACCAAGACATGCACTATATAAATAATAGATATCTATGTTTTCCTATTTAAAAAGGTTTTCTTTCATAACTATATAATATATATTTTATTATTATTATTTAATCAAAATTTTTGTTTTTGTTATAAACAATTTTTAATTACCGTTGATTTTAATATATTTTTATTAACTTTTAATCTAGTTCAAACCCATTTTCCAAGTTCATTTTCAAACACAGTCTCATATTTTATTCACTTTTCAAACTCAAAATCAATTATATATCTAAATATTAGTTTGGATTCTATTTTTAAACCATATTTTTTCAAATTTGCCATCTTAGACTCAAAAAGTTCAAACCTCTGTGATTTAAACCCCTAAAACAAATTCTTATTTCTAATGCGTGTTACATACTTTCTTTGTTACCCACCCATCATTATTATTTTAATATTTTCCGTTAGCAAAAAACAACTTTGGCCTTATTACTTTTACATTGCTCATCTTTTAGTGAAATTTAAAAAGTTCATTTAGGAAACATGTTGAAACTTAAAATTGAAATTTAAACACTGTAATACGTGAGAATTTTACACTATAATAGTTGAAACTTATTATTTCTAACGTGCTTTCCAAACAAACTCAAAATTGTATATGAATATTATATTGATGCAAGAAGACTAATTGTCCCTATAGTCTTACTTTGCTCCAACTCTCGATTTCCTTGCATATTCTCCTTGCATTTCATAAACTGTTTAGAAAAGAAAAAACCATTTTTATTCCCATAAGGTTATAACCCTACCACTCACAAAATTGTGGAGCCTAGTCTAGTATATAATATACTTTTTACATTAAGTCCTACTATTTTGTTAGTAACAAGTTATAACCCTATGTAGTTAAACAGAATTGCTCATTATAAAAAATAACAAAAATACCTCATATGTTTTGCCTAAATATCCCCTGTATTTATAAAATCACACTCAAATTACCCCTTGAAGCAATTAAATTTTTGAAAATTTTAAAATTATCCTTCCCAATTTATAGTAAATATTATTTTAAGCAGGACTAAAAAAATTAAATAAAAACCAACTTAAGATATTCAAATAAATATTTCAATTAAGTAAATACTTCGATTATTGTTATAGTTTTAATTTTTTTAGATTGATTTTATTTCGTATTTCAGTTTAATAATATTTTTAAATTGTATGTAGTAAAGATTAGGTATGATAAATTTGGTTTTTTAGGAAGTTTAATTACTTCAAGAGGTATTTTTAGTATGATTTTAAAACACAAATGGTGTTCTAGATATTTTTATAATAACAAGGACAAAAGCAATTTTTAAGCAAAACACAGAGTGTTTTACGTATTTTCTCAACTAATTATAACTGGTTTTATGGCACTTCTCCGTGGGGTGACAAGCGGCATATGTGGGGGAAAGTTCCATTAAAAAAAATGGGTAGGGGAGTGTACCATAAAATGTAAATATGATTATATTATAACATAGGTGTTAAAAATATTCTCAAAATTATGTAAAGTTCAATTCGAGCGTTATAATCTTGCCATCTATCATTATATTGAATTTTTTTTACCAAATATCAAAAAAAAAAAGTTTACGATAGAGAATGGTTTTGTTCTTCACTAGTAAAGAACAATTCGAAAGTCAATTCTGGATCTTAGTGAGATTCATACAGTCTCTCTCATATCAAATTATGTAATGAAAAATAAAAATATCAAAATAAAATTTCTCTCTCATTGCCGCCACCCAAACGCCTGCCCCAACATGCCTAGTCCCCATCGTGGCTCCTATCCTCCGGCAGCCCATTTCCATACTTCCAACCTCCGGTGATAAGAAAAATGAAGAAACACGCGTATGGTTTTCCTCAACCTTCCTTGCTAGAGCAAGAACGAAGAAACCCATACCTATGTGATTATACTACGTGTATAATATAATGGATTTTTTTTTTTTTTTTACCTATAAGATTATACCTCATGTGTTTTGTCTAAATACTCTCAGTTTTGTTATCATTAATAATGTTTTACAACCAGTTTTCTTTTTATTTAAAAATTTGGGTATGATTTTTTTCCCAATTTCAATTTCCCTCCCGCTCAAAATTTGAAAGCTGCCATCTATTCTGTCCTTTCACATTGTGGATAATTATATCAAAATTTTCTATTTGTTTTTGTTTTCAAAATTTTTGAAAATATTTTCGTATGCTTTTAGAGACAAAAATTTTAAAAACACTTTCAGCGTAATTTTTAATAAATTCTCATTTTTTAAAATAAAAATATTTTCACATATTTTAAAAACAATACTAAACGGTTATTTTTTCAATTTGGAACTGGCAGGAATGAATATTCAGTTCATCAAGCATGCTTCTCCCGTCTATTATGACGGGTTTTTTTTTTTTTTTCATGCATTTGCATCTCTTAGTTTTGTATGGTATCGTTGCGTATTCATTGACATATTTTTTCCCGTTTTTGGTTTTTACATATTTTTTCCCGTATTCAGGTCATATTTTCCCTTCTATTATAACGTTTTTCTTCACGCGTTTCTACCTTTTGATTTATTAATATATACTTGTGTTCTTTTTGTTAATTTTTTTTTATTTGTATCTTCTTTTTGTATGGTTTTGCATAAAATGGTTGCATATATTTTCTTATTTTGACAGATTGATTTGTATGTGTATTAATATATATTTTCTAATTAATGTATTTGTATGTTTATCGTAATTTTGTATTAATTTTGATCAAAGAAAAATATTTGGAAGTTTGAAACTTGTTATTTGGGTCCAACGGAGGGGGTAAAATTATCAAATTATCAATCATTCTATACTATATTTTGTTTTAATTCTTTATCATAATTTTGTCTTCATTTTAACAATGAAAATTAATCAGTGGATTGCAACTTGTTCTTTTAGTGCAATGGAGGCTAATGAGTTTATTAAATTAAGACTCATTCTTCATAATGAAACTTAGTTGGAAGATTGCAACTTGTATGCAAGGGACTTGGATGAAATTATTAAATTAACGATAATTTCATATATTGCAATTTGCATTAATTCTTTATCATAATATAGTATACATTGAGATAACGAAAAGGAAGAATGCAACTTGTAATTTTGATGCAAGGGATGAAATTATTAAATTATCGATAATTTCATATTACAATTTGCTTTAATTCTTTATCATAATTTAGTATACATTGAGATGATGAAAATTATTTGGCAGATTGAACCTTATTATTTTTGTACAATGAAGGCTAATGGAATTATTAAAATTATGAGCAACTTACAAAAATATCCCCAAAATTCACCACATTATAAAAATGCCCTCCAACAAATCACTTATTAAAATTGCTCATTTATTTGAAATTGAGAATTTATTAAAAGATTAAGTTATCCTTTCTCTCGAGATGGAACCTGTCAGGTTCCATCTTGGAACCCACCAGATTTTGTAGCAGAACCCACCCATGTTCTGTTATGGAACCCGCCTCTGGTTACTAGAATAGGGGCTAGATTGTAACTTGTCAGATTCCAACTTAAAACATACTAAATTCTAACTTAAATTTTTTTGACACAAAGAAGCACCAATTGCCTTCGGTCGTGGCAGAGAGTGTTGGATTGGAACTTGATAGGTTCCAATGTGGAACCTACCATATTACAACATATTTTTTTATAACAAAAAGCATCAATCGCCTCAGGTCGCCGGCGCGAGGTGCTGGATTAGAACCTATTAGGTTCCACTTTGGAACCTACTAGTTCCAATTTATTTTTTTTTTAAAAAGACATGCAAACTGCCTCCAATTATCAATGTAGGGTGCTGGAGTGTAATGGAACCTGTCAAGTTTTATCCTAAAACCCACTAGGTTTTGTCCAAAAAACCACCAAATTGGCATATTTCATCCTGGAATCGCTAGCTTCCATTCCAAAACTCACTGGAACCTGCCAACATTGTTCATATCTCTAATTGTCAACAGTAAAAAGATCCAACCATAAAAAAACAAAAAGAAAATAAAACAGATTCAACAACATTGATTACAAAAACACAAAATTAAATCATAAACTAATGCGAATCTCTTATTATCTTCATTTCCTTCAATTTTCCATTGATTTTGACAGCGGTGAGGAGGCTTGGAGAAAATCACCAGGACGTGTGCTTTGACGACGTTAAAGAGGCTCATGGGGAAGGAATGAGGTGGTGATTGGTGCGAATCTGAAGATTAGATCTTGTAGGAGAGAGCAGCAGCGATGAAGAGGACAACTTTGTCCTCAGCCGGCGAAGGAGCGTCGTGATTCGTGGCCGTCGATGACGATAAGGAATGGAGTTCTTCAAAACCTTTGTAGAGGACGTGTGCTTCAACTTTGAGATTTTCAAATTAGAGGCTCACAAATGAATCTAATCATTAGATCTTGCAAGAGAGAGCGATAACAACAGCGAGGACAGCGTTGTCCTCGACCGGTGAAGGAGCACTGCAATTCGCGATGCTGATAATCGAAAACCAAACAAAGTTGAGCTTCACTGGAGATTACAACACGGACGGGCAGATTTGAGCCAAAAGAGGCCAAATTTCTCTAGAGAACCAAAAAAAGACAGACTTCATCACCGATCTAAACAAGTCATCATCAGTTTGCAAGCTGAAAGGAAAGAGAGGGGGGGAGAGAGTGTGCGTGGAGAGAGAGAGAGCAAGGGAGGCTCGAGAGAGAGTCTAGGAGGAGTGAGAGAGATGAGGCGTAGAGAGATAGAGAGAGTTTAGGTGGTTTAGAGAAAAAGAGGAGAGAGAGAGAGAGAGCCATATAGAAAGAATTAGGGTTTCAAAATAATAATACACAATATAGTAAATTTGTAATTGGTATTTTAAAAGAAATAAAATAAGAAAAGAGGCAATTTTGAAGAGTCAAAAAGAGGAGGATAATTTTATTAAGCGGTATCATTTAGGGGGCATTTTATGTAGTTTTCTCTTAAATTATAAATCATTCCAATTACAATTTGTCCATAAATAAATGTGGTTTCGTAAAGCTATATTCTCATTTGCACAAAGTAACTTTAGAGTGTCATTATCATGAAGATAAGTAAATTATAATAAAGAAACTTGTTCCTTTAGGAGGTAAGCTTGTTCATTATCATAAGATGAGTAAATTATAATAAAGAAACACATAAACTCATTCCTGTAAAGAAACTGTTCATTATCATAAGATGGGCCGTTTGGTTCAAAATTTTGAGGATGGGAATGTGTCGTTTTCTTAGGTTTTGGGGGATGGTTCAAAATCTTGTTCTTTTTTTCTTTTTTAAAGAATCTTTTATGAATCCCTAAAGACCTTTGACTCCTTTCTCTCTGTTCAGTTTATTTTTTTAATTTCATAACGAATGTGTAATCTATCATAATAATTATACATTTTCTTTTTTATACAAAAAAGAGAGAGAATGCCACCACTTTCAAGTGAGGTTCAACATGACTCAAACGCTCGACCTATGGTTGGGGTAGAGGGACTTACAACCAACTAAGTTACCTTAACTCGTCAATAATTATACATTTGACTTCAATGTTTCAAAAGAAAACAATAGAAATTCATTATTGTGTGTTGATTCATTTTTTACGTTTCCTAATTTAAGCATTTATTATTAATTTTTATTTGTTTATTATTAAAAGTTATAAAAGTCTTCACGAGTATCGTTGTAGACAATTTTGTAATTAAAAAGGATTGTGGACAATTTTAGATTGAAGATGCCATAATTTGACAGTTATGTAAATGATTCAATTTCTAAAGTCTGTTCTTCCCCATTGTTAAGAGATTAAATATCCAAACATGTGAATAATTTTGAATTGTTAGGAGAAAGAGGGAATTATGCTGTTATAAATTGTGAATAAAAATAAATAGACCAATATATAAAACTAATATTTAGTAAATAGCTCACTTAAATTAAAACAAAACATATTTTTGTATAGAATGACATAGAAAGAAATACTAAACAGCAGAGAGAACCAAAAAGAAAAAAGAAAAAAGGAAAAATAAAAAAAATTCAAATATTTTAAAAAAACACATGATTCTAAAATATGTTATACACTTAAATATTTTTAAAACTTTATTTGGTACAATTTCTCCAAATTTTGTTCTCAAAACCAACAAAGCTCCATCAAAACGATTGACAAAATTAGAAGAGCCCAAAATCAAGTGAAAATCCAAACCAAAGCAAACATTATAACATAAACAGATAAAATCGTTCTTTCCCTTTAATCAATTCTTCATGAAATAGTAGGGTGTTTAGCAGGGTGGAGTGGACCACTGGTTGTAACCATGTTTATGGTTAGGACCCTATTTGTGAGTTAGAACCAAAATTGAAGTTATAACTGGTGATTGACAATGTTGTTAAAATTGTGGTGTGAACCATATATAGTTGGAACTAATGTTTAGATTTTTTGTAGTTACAACAATTAGTTGATGAATAATGAATTTTTTTTCTATTTTTTTATTTATTATATATCATGAAATAATTAATTAATATTTTAATTATAAATATTTAGCACGATTTTTCATTATGATATTGTCAATTAATTATTATCATATTTTGCATAGTCATTGATACATGTTGGACCGCATTCTTCCCAAAAAATGCAAAATTGCCAAAAAAAAAGAGGCTAAAACATTTAGCTTTAGGAATATTTGTAAACCAAAAACTATTGTTTAAGCTATTCTAACACATAACCAAAGTTCATTACTTGATGGATCATTTCCACCTTTACCATACATTATTAGCCGGTTCCCTTCAGGCCTAATATCTCCTTCGTTGCCTTTGACGATCTTCCCACATTCTCTAAGCCAAAGCATCCCTATATTCTTGCATAATCTCTCTATCTCGTCATTCATTAGTAGATGCATGGTCATCAGGGATTTCGTCAATATCATCACTACCATCATTGTCAAACTTGGTGTTCCTTTCTTATAGTACTAACATTGGAACAACATCATTGTCGAAGTGATGTAGAAGGCTATCATCTTCCCATGAAACTCGTCATCGCTATCCTCCTTCTTGCTGCATATGCCAATGAAATTATAGACCGTTGTACAAGCAATTGGAATCTGTACTTGCTTCTCTATTGTGCAGCTGCTCATTTGCTTTAAAATTTTGAAGCACGCTTTCCACACACCAAATGCTCTTTCGATGCAATTCCTTAGCAACAAATGTTTGAAGTTAAAGTGCTCCTTAAACAAATTAAAACCAGTGTCATGTTTCATATATTATTGCAAATGATAAGTGGTTCGTTGTTATGGTGTAAGCATATAGCTCCAAATTACATATGCAGGATCTGCAAAATAGTACTTGCCTAAAACTCAACACTAAAAATTACTTGCTTGTCATTCTAACTTTGCAGTATAATGGTCCTTCATGACCGTTAAGCAATTCCACCACCTTTATTTTCCTCGTTAATATTGACGTGTGCATAAGGCACTTTTGTGGCCTATTACCCTGCCTTCTTTGCACAATATAAGCAACAACGAGCGCAATAAAATCATCATCATCTATACCTTCCCCATTATTTCACACAGTAGAGATACAAAATCTTTTATCCATATTGGACAACAATTTTTGTAAAAAATTATATAGCTACGTTTAACAATATAGAATAAAGCATTGATCAATGTGGTGAACAATCCAAGAAATGATAACAAATGTTAATAGTACAAGAAATTACAAATCATTCAAGTTACACATAATTGATAAAACAACAGTCACAATAACACACATAAATGATAAAGCAACCGAATAATGGTCTCAATATATGATACAGAAATTGAAAATGAAAGAAAGCTGAACACAGGGAATACTCTACGGTCATCATCATTGTCATTCTCAATCCAATGTCTTCTTTTAGTACCATTTGCAGATTTAGTTTTCGAGACCCGTGTATCCCATTTGTGTAAGAATTTGAATGCACTTGACGAACTGAGCATTGGGCTTCGTTTTTGAATCCACAATAGCCTGTGCCATTATCTTCATCCAATTCTCTTCCTTCTCAGTTTTCTTCATCTTCCTCTTGTCCTTACCAACACTCTTCGAGCTTGAAGCAATTCCTTCGACTCCATTAGAAGAGGTTGAATGCAACCGATTTAGTTGACTCCTAACATCATTCATCACATCATCAATGTGGTGTTCTTTTTGCCCAAGAATATCCATATCGTTATCCTCCTCACTAAAGTGCTCAGATACCGAAGCATGGGATGAAGCAGTACTAAATAGTGGAGAACCCAAAGCTATAGACCAAGCGAAAATAGAGTCCAATGTCTTAAAAAACGGATATCCATGTTTACTGATATACTTAGCCACTCTTGGATTATTCTAAAATGAAAACATTTTAAAAAAGTCATATTAAAATGATACTTTTTTCTGGATGTTTGTAAACTAATTATCTGTCATTCTAACATAAGATACTCTAATTACCTTAATTAGTTCAAGACAATATTTAGTAAAGAAATCAAATTCCCCACTCTCAGGGTTGCTCCTAACCTCTTGCACCATCTAAAGTCTTAAAAAATGCCCCTTTTTTTTTGCATATTCTCGTTCGTATGTTTAATTTGGATTAACGTTACAGGATAATTGAACTT
>CAMOHE010001221.1:0-13116 GCA_946598075.1 Artocarpus hirsutus
AAAACTTTTCTCTTGTTTACGAGCCTTGTTGCTTTCTCTTTTTGAGTTTTGTCTAGTTCTATTATTGAGGTTTTTGGCGATAGAGGAAAACACTGTTTCAAGTTCACCGAAGGCAGTGTTCGATCACGTATTGACCATCGTCGTTTCTCGTTATATACTAGGAGACAGACGTTTATCGAATTGTGCATGACCGAAGGGGACGAATCTATTTTAAAAAAAACATGAGCTATACGCGCCTCAACTATCATTTTCATTCCAATTGAGATTCAATTTGAAGGTTGAATTTCATTGTAATATTTTATTTCTAATTTCATTAAAATATTCTTTCGTTTATATTGTACTTGTTCGTTGTACCTTCTATATTTGCCAATAATCTTAAACCAGAATCTAGCTTCTATTTGACAATGAATAGGTTCATTGGATTCGAAAGACAATTTTTTTATTCTGCTTTGTTGTTCTTCAAATTTATTGCTTATCTTTATAAACGTTTATGTTTGTAAACTATTCTTAAATTTATGTTTATATATGAATGTTATATAAACATTTATAGATTGTATATATAGACAATTTTTGTTTACAGTTTTGTTTATATAGTTAACAGTCTTGTTTACTTACATCGTTGTTTGTTTATATATAGTTTATATGCTGAGATCAGCTTTGGTTTTTTGTTTTTATATTTAAAACTCTTATATATATAAGCTACATAGTTTACAATTATAACAGTTATATATTACGTTAATATATATAAAAGTTTAAAACAGTTTTGTTTGTTGTTTCTTTCAAAAATGTTCACATGCCGTTGTTGTTTTATAAAGTTTACGTTTACATACAGTTTATAAAGGTTTATTGGAAACAAAACTTTTATCATATATTAAAAGTCTCCTTTACCTCTTTTATCTCATATTATAAATGACAGTAGCTTGTATACGTTTTTTGGTTTTATTTGTTTACGTTTTCTTTGTTTAACGTTTATATATTGTAACAGTTTGTTATATATATTATTTCATTCAAAATTTTTATATTATAATTGTTTGTTATGTTTTGATTATTATATATATATATATTAAGTTTACTGTTTCTTAAAAAAATGTTAATTTATCTTTGGTATAAATTTTAAGACTTGGACTTTAGTATTTTTAAAAATGGGTAATAACATGAACGTTAACTAAGAATGTTCTAATTGAGAGCACTTCTGAGACACCAGTGTCGTCTCCTAGGGTTCATGCCTCGACCTTGACACAACCATTGTCGGTTACGGTTCTTGTGAACCACAATGAAAAACTTGAAAAATTTAGTGGATTGAATTTTAAAACTTGGCAACAAAAGATGTTGTTCTATTTGACAATACTGAATCTTATGAGATCCTTGAAAGAGGAACCTCCTACTATTAGAAAGGATAAAACAGATGCTCAGACTTTGCTTGTTGTTGAAGCATGGAAACGTTCTGACTTTTTATGCAAGAACTATATTCTGAAAGGTTTTTTTTAGATGCACTTTATAATGTGTATAGTTCGAAAAAAAGGGCCAAAGAAGTGTGGGAGTCTTTGGATCATAAGTACAAAACAGAAGATCCTGGTGCTAAAAAATTCATAATTGGACAGTTCATTGTCTATAGAATGGTGGATTTCAAGACTGTAATTAGTCAAGTTCAAGAATTGCGATTACTCATTCATGAAATTCATGTAGAAGGAATACTAACTAGCGAGTCTTTCTAGGTAGCTACAATTATAGAGATGCTATCCTCTGTGTGGAATGACTTCAAGAACTATCTGAAGCATAAGCATAAGAAGATGAGCATTGAAGATCTTATTGTTTGACTTTGCATTGACGAAGACAATAGAGGATCTAAGAAAAAGATTTCTAACAAGTCTATTGCTAAAGAAAATGTTGTGGAGCATGATAAAAGCTCAAAGAATAAGAAGAATATGTTAGGGTTTAAGTCGGGAACTAAGGGAGGAATTTCAAAGGAGCAAAAATTCCAAGGGAAGTGTTTCAACTGTGACAAGGTGGGTCACAACTCGGCAGATTGTAGGCTACCAAAGAGGAACAAGAAGAAAGAGGCCAATATGGTAGACACCATTATACAAAAAGTATCAGACATCAGTCTTTCTGCTGTAGTCTCTGAAGACAACATGGTGGACTCCAACCCAAAGGAGTGGTGGCTAGACACAAAGGCCACACGCCATGTTTGCTATGATAAAGTTGCCTTTATTGAGCTCTTATAGTCAGATTCTGAAGAGAAGTTGTATATAGGTAACTCTGCCATATCTGAGATCAAGGGTCAAGGCATGGTATTTCTAAAAATGACATCAGGCAAGGAAGTCAAGCTACAAAATATGTTATATGTGCCTGATATTTGAAAGAATCTTATTTCTAGAATTTTGCTAAGTTCATATGGCTTTAAGATGGTTTTTGAAGCTGATAAAATAGTTTTGTCTAAACATAGGATGTATGTAGGAAAGGGATATGTGAAAATTAGAATGTGAAAAATGAATGTAATGGCTGTTAAGCCCAATTCCATTAATAAAAATAAAAAGTCTTCTACTTATATGCTTGAGTCTTCTAATTTATGGCATGGTAGACTAGGTCATGTTAATTATGAAACTTTGCATCGATTAATTAACTTGGATCACATACCCACATTTAATATTGATCCCAAGCATAAATGTGAAATATGTATAGAGGCAAAATTAACAAGATCTTTATTCCAAATGATTGAGAGAAATACTGAGCCATTTGATTTGATACACATCAATGTTTATGACTTAAAATCTGTTCCAACTAGAGGTGGGAATAAATATTTTGTCACATTCATAGATGATAGCACAAAATATTGCAATGTATGTTTGCTTAAAAGCAAAGATGAAGTTATAGAGAAATTTGCTCTCTGTAAGCAAGAAGTTGAAAACCAACTTAATAAGAAAATTAAGATGGTAAAAAGTGACCGTAGTGGTGAATATATAGAACCATTCAGTGAATTTTGTACGCAACATGGTATTATTCACGAGGTTATGCCATCCTATTCACCTCAGTTAAATGGTGTGGTTGAACGCAAAAATTGTACCCTAAAGGATATGATGAATACGATGCTGATAAGTTGTAAATTGTCACAAAACATATGGGGGGAAGCTATTTTGTTGGCTAATTATCTTATAAATAAGGTACTCCGAAGGAAAGAAGACATAACCCCTTATGAATTATGGAAAGGTAGAAAGCCTTCCTACAAATACTTGAGAGTGTGGGAGTGTCTTACAAAGGTAATGGAACCTACACCAAAGAAGATGAGAATAGATCCTAAAATAGTTGATTGCATCTTCATTGGTTATGCTCACAATAGTAATGCATATTGGTTCCTTGTGTATGAATCTAAAAACCCTGAGGTTCACAAGAACACGATAATAGAATATAAGAATGCATCGTTTTTTAAACATGCATTTCCTTGTAAATCAAAAGGGAAAGGTCCAAGTTCGTCTAAATGAATGTTTCAGACTGTTGAAGAGAATAGTTAAGATCACTAAGAAGTTGAAATTGAACAAGAAGAGGAAGAGCCTAGACGATGCAAAAGGACAAGGACAGAAAAGTCATTTGGACAAGATTTTCTAACCTATATGCTAGAGGCTGAACCTCAAATTTCAAAGAAGCTATAAGCTCATCTGAGGGTCCTTTATGGAAAGAAGCCATAAAGAGTGAAATTGATTCCATCATGCAGAATCAAACTTGGAAATCATTGGACCTTCCTCCAGGAAGTAAACCATTAGGTTCTAAGTAGATTTTCAAATGGAAAATGAAAACAGATTAAACAATTGACAAGTATAAGGCTAGACTAGTTATAAAAGTTATAGACAAAAAAAAGGCCTTGATTACTCTGATTCTTATTCTTCTGTGACGAGAATAACCTCTATTAGAATGATTTTGACGATTGTCGCTTTGCAGAATCCTGAAGTACATTAGATGGATATAAAGACTGCTTTTCTTAATAGAGATCTTGAAGAGGAAATATATATGGAACAACCTGAGGGTTATATTTCTCTAAGACAAGAAAAGAAAGTCTGCAAATTGGTGAACTCTTTGTATGGGATTAAACAAGCACCAAAGCAATGGCATGAGAAATTTGACAGTGTTATGATGTCAAATGGTTTCAAAATTAATGAGTGTGATAAGTGTATTTATGTCAAAGAACAGAAGATGGATATGTCATTATTTGTTTGTATGTAGATGACATGCTTATTATGGTAGCAATGATTGGATGATCAAACCTACTAAGGATATGTTGAACTCTAGGTTTGACATAAAAGACATGGGACCTGCTGATGTGACTTTGGGAATCAAAATCAGAAGGTCAGTTGATGAACTCATCTTGAGTTAGTCACACTATATGGACAAGATACTTGACGAATTTAGTACAAATGACTCTAGTGTGGCCAGAACACTAATTGATATTAGTCAAAATCTATCTAAAAATAGAGGAGAAAGTATATCCTAGGTAGAATATGCTAGAGTGATAGGTAGTTTAATGTATTTAATGAGTTGTACAAGAATAGATATTGCCTATGCTGTGAATAGTCTAAGCAGCTTCACGAGTAATCCAAAAGATGACTATTGGAAAGCGATTGTCAGAGTACTTAGGTACTCATGATATACGCGTGATTATGGGCTACACTATACAAGAGATCCTACTATTCTTGAAGGGCATTCTGATGCAAGTTAGATATCTAATATAAAGATTCTAAAGCTGTAAGTGGAGGCGTAGTGGTCTTATGGAAGTCCTCAAAGCAGACGGTAATAACTAGATCCACTATGGAATTTGAATTTGTAGCTTTAGATATAAGCAGTGAAGAGGCTGAATGGCTATGCATTTCTTGGAGGATATTCCTGAATGGCCTAAACCTATACCTACAATATACATATAGTTTGATAATCAATTTGTTATTGGTAAGGCACAGAATGTGATGTTAATGATAAGTCAAGACATATACGTTGTCGACATAATACTGTTAGACAACTGATCTTGACTGGAGTTATGACAATAGACTATGTAAGGTCTAAAGAGAATATTGCAGATCCGTTAACTAAAGGGCTGAATAAAGATCAAATTGAGAAAACATGAAGAGGAATGGGACTTCAACCCATGAAAGAATAGGTCAAAACAGTGAAAACCTAACCTTGTTGACTGGAGATCCCAAGACCTAGGTTCAATGGGATCACTAAACTGAATCGTCAGAGTAAGATCACTGTAGGGGTTACCCAACCCATTCCTATGATAAGAACAGTGATACCTGTAGGGAAAGGTTAAGCTATTTGCTTTTAATGATTCTTATGCGTTGAATACATTAGAATCCGAGCAGAGCAATTCGGGTTACTCTTAAGTAAGAAATCACCTATGTGAGAGAAAAGTGGGGCCGCTTCAAAGAAGAATTGCGATGGCTTAATTCTTTAGAAACTCTTGCAAAACCAGGGAGATGTTCATGGCCAAATGAACATAACCATGAGAACTGAAATTGTGTCAGGAGAATATCTATGTGAGGTATATTATCGTTTATACAAACGGTAGAACAGTTCAAGGACATATCGTCTATTGGTTAGCCAGTAGAGTAAGCATACTTTCACAAGGGAAGGTTCAGAGTTAAGGCCTACCTATCCTATACAGGTATTAACTGTAGAACTCTATCACCATGTAGTGTCTTTATTTTCCCTTGTCGTCAATCAATTTAATTCATGTAGGGGATTGTCAGAAAAAATGGTTAATAACCATTTTGAGGAGCCATTCTAAGGCCTAATTTTTACTGGGACACACTTTGCAAAGTGACGGATCTTGGCTGATTTGCGTTTTTTGTGACAAGGAGATCGAAATCATATATTTATATGCTCAAAATGGTAATCGGGTGAATAAGAAATTGATGCTCAAAGTGTGCTCATTAACATTTAGATTTTGTTGGAAAAAGCCTAAATGTAGAGTCCTACATTGGTTAGGCATTAAAGCTTGATATAGCTTTTAATATGTTGCACTTTTGTGCTTGGATTAGATGTTGTACTTAAGAGGCTTTCTCACACGTAGGGGGTGCAAATCACGATGAAGGTGGGTTAAAGGCCCAATGTGTGCACGCACGATGTGGGCAATGCGAATGCTGGGTTCGTTGAGCTTGCCTTGCATGGTCTACGTTTTGCAAAATTTTTTATTGCTTCCAACAATAAATCCGATGAGAGGCTTAATGGCTCAACATTAAACCTGCTGATAAATCTGTCGAAATTAAACCTCATAAAATCAGATATTCAACTTATAACATCCCTTATGACTGGCCTATATATAAAAGTCCATTTTCTACAACTTCATACTCACGAAAAATCACACACAAGTTGTACACAAAAACATAAAACTTTCCTCTTGTTTACGAGTATTGTTGCTCTCTCTTTTTGAGTTTTGACTGGTTCTGTCATTGAAGTTTTTAGTGATAGAGGAAGACGCTATTTCAAGTTCATTGGAGGGAGTGGTCGATCATGCATAGACCATCATCATTTGTCAATGTATCCTAGGAGACAAACGTCTATTAAATCCTTGTGTACAACCGTAAGGGACGAATCTGTTTTAAAGAAAGCGTGAGCCACACATACCTTGATTATCATTTTCGTTCCAATTGAGATTTAGTTTGAAGGTTGAATTTTGTTGTAATATTTTATTTCTAATTTTGTTGAAATATTCTTTCCTTTATATTGTACTTGTTCTTGTACCTCCTATATTTTGCTAACATAAAGCTTTCATATGTTATAGTGTTTTTAGTTCTAATTAATGGTTCTAACCACCATGCCAAACACCGTAGAAGTAAATTAGCATATCAAAGTTTTATAGTTGGTTAATCTTTAAATCAGAGTAGTGTCTACTGCTCGAGATGACTTCACTAAGAACTTGAAAGAAAGTGAGAGTGTATCAATATAATAGAGTCTTTGTGTGTTATAAGAATTTTGGAACCCCTTTTGAAGGAAAATCTAGGTTTGTAGTGTAAATCTTTTATATGCTATAGTGTTTAAATTCTAACTTGATTTCTAAATACTCTTTTCATTGATCACACATGAGAGTCCACGTGTTAATGTAAGCCAAGTTCTTTCACAACATGCTAGAAGTGGCACGAGGACCTTGAGAATGTGACTATAAGATCAGGTCTGATTGGACTAAAATCACATTTCGAATTTTAGTGTCCAGAATGATGTTTAACTAACAAAATCATGTCACATCATTTGAAAAATTTAAAATGTTCTTTAGTTGACTTTTTCATGCTTGTTCACGAAAAGATTAACAAAATATAGGTTAGATATTATTTAAGACACTAAAAATTAAACAAGTGATTTGAAACCTTCGAATTGTTCGTTTTGAGCAAATTAGGTGCTGAATCGAGTTAAGCACTCCTTAATGGGTAAGAAGCCAACTCTCATATTAGCCTATCATGCTGCAACACCTTGGTTCGATGGATGAAAACGTGTGAGAACTTGATTTGGAGACATAGTCTTAACTCTTACCCCATCATGAACTCAATGGATAGATAAGAATGCGACAGAACCAAGTTTTTGTAAATGTTTTTGCTTTCATGATAGACAATTTTTTTTGAATTAAAAAAGATACTTATTGTTGGGTATCTGTTTTTTAACCATTAAATCTGAAAAAAATAATAATTTTAATTGGATCTAATAGTTTCAAATTTTGCACAACAAATAGAGTTTCCACAAAAGAAGTCGACTTAGTTATAACGCTTAAAGTAAGAGTGCTGAAAGAAGTTTTCAAGAGTTCCATTTCACCGACAATTTTAGACGCTTTATATGTTTATTATTCGATCTTTCACGCACTCTCTAACGCGATGAATGTTTCAATGGGTAAATGCGACAAACTTAAGATGATCTATCATTGCTATTCAAGTAAAAGTGTTGAATCTCTCAAAAAAAAAAAAAAAAAAAAAGAAGTATTGAAACAAATTTCAAGAATTTTTCCATTGCCAAGAAAGATTTTGCACATTTTCTTTCTCTCTCTTGAGGGGCGGCCACATAAAATTTGGATTTTAATTCCACGCACTATTCAAGTCAAGATTGACCAAAATGTGATGAACTTCGCAGTTCCTTAAGGGGAGAGTAATGGGTCAAGTGGAAATTTATTGCTTAAAAATCCCCGAGTTTTTTAAGATATCTCAACTTTTTTTTTTTTTTTGATGATTAGAAAGAAATAACAAGTCAAATGGAATCTCATGTAATATACCCCAAATGTAGATGAAATCCGTGATGCAGAAAACTTACCAAACTTTTATGTTTTTTTTTTTTATTCTTTCAGAAAATTCTTTCAAATTTTTCCTCTTATCTTTTTTCTCAAGAAAAAAGAGAATAATGTGGTGCCCGTCACGCTCTCTAGCCTTGTAGGCACTTTAGCAACTTGGGGACAACCGAGAAGTAGATCCGGGATTGAAATAGTCTCCCCATGCCTCGGCCCAGTATCTTCCGGCCGCCATAGAGTCCCAAATGCCAAGTGGGTTCAACTGAGGCTATTGAATTTCAATCCTTGGATAGAAGGATATAATACACCTAACAAAAGCGTGCTAACCACTATACTATAGCCTTTGGTGGTTCAAATTTTCCCTCTACTCCTTTGGGTTCTCTCTTTCTTTTTTCGCTTTAGTACGTGGGATGTTACTTAGTGCGTCCAATGGACGTACATACATTAATTATGTACATTATCTCACAGATTTCAACATTTTCGTCATCAGAATAAAATAATATTAGTGCCAATTATTATTATTTAATAATCTACAAAACCAAATATTTATATCTATTTTTTTTTTAATTTTGTAGCAAAATATTAAAATTATATATATCCTAATAGTATATCATCAAGATGTCTTTTAATCTACATTTTTAGAGGATTTTTTTTTTTTGTTCATAGGCTTTCTAGTTCTCGTTTGTGCTATTTGCCTTTCGATGGATATGCTATACTTAATTTTTGTTTTTGTCATTTCTCTTATTTAAAAATATGTTAGAAGAGTTAGTACGGGATGAGATAGAAATTAGGTAAAAATCTAGTTGAAATATTTTTTTTCCTCCTTATGATACAACTCTCTCTTGTCATTTATATAATAAATAATTTGTTAGATATCCTAGTTTTATTAGATAGAAAATATATACATCCTAATTTTGTTGGATGGAAATTATATTATATTTGATCTTTTGGAACTTTTTTTTGGAAAATTCTTTCTGAACTTTTTGAGCAAAATAAATAAATTATATTTAATTTTTTTATGGGATACATTTTTAAGTTTCTCTCTTTTGAAAATAATAAACAATAGGATATATATATATATATATGAATATATATATATATATATATATATATATATATATTCACATATATATTCGCACGTAGAAATAAATTGTGGTTGTCAATACTTTATAGCTCATGCCTATAACTAACAAAATAAGCTACATGATAGTTGATAGGATTATTTTATTCATACCTCCACTTGACTATTCGCACTTCTTTTTAAAATAGATTTTTATGTTACAGAATAACCCTTAAATAAAATGACAAAAGAAGGACAATGAAAATTGACCTAGTAATATAATTAAATCCTTTTTCAATAAATAGAAACTAATGATACAGTTTTTTTCTATACACACTTATATGTCATCTCCTTAAATAAGTAAACTTCTAATGCATAAATCTTTTTATGACAAAATCTTAATTTTCATTATTCAATAAATATTGCAAAAAATCATATGGAGATACGTTAAAATTTTTTAACATAAAGTCATATTCGTGATTAGTGCTTGTTTAATTAAACTAAGAGATGTAATCATAAATAAATAATCTTAAATATAATTAGTAAATGTAGTGAATATATATAATTTTTAATGTAAAAATGTCCTTTATGTATGAAAATGCTACATGCTTAAAGCTTCCAAAAAAAAAAAAAAAACAAAAAAAAGAGACAGAGAAATAAGAATGCTAAAATAATGAAAAATAAAATGTAGGTGTGAAAAAAAATGAGGGGAGAGAAACTAATAATCGTAGGGATAGTTTTGGAACTATAGGGGGTGCATTAAGTAAATTTAGTTATTTGAAAATTATAAAAGAGTGTGAAGAGCTAAAAAGGGTGCAAACAGAACTACCCTAGTTGACGACATATCCCTAGTAAAGAAAAGAGTTTATTAATTTAATTATCTACCGTTTTAATACTTCATGTTACCAGTTAAAGAGTGAAATACATATTGGCACAATACTCGTTGAGTCGAAAGAAAACAATTTAAGCTCAATATTTATCAACATAAAAGAAAAGAAAAGAAAAGAAAAGAAAAGAAAAATGATAAGATATCAAGAAAAAAGATATGACAAGTCAAAAGAAGTATAAGCCATGTAGGTTAATTTTTTTAGCTACTATGTAGGTTAATTAACATAAGTCATTCTACTATTTGAAGCCGAAAAATAAATAATTTTAAACCATTGGATTAATTCGCGAGTAACAAGTTGGTTGAAGTAGAAAGTTTTTCCTCCCTTCCATACAAGTTATTATAGAATAGATATTTATCTTAGCTGTATTCGAGACTAGACTTTCTCCTTTTATTTGTTCTTTTCCTTTCAAAGGGAATAAAGGATTTTTGAATTGTGAAAGCAGCAACTGTATTTAAAAGCCTTTGAACAAAATTTCCTGCATTTGGAAGTTAATAAAAAAAATGGAACCAAACAAATTGCGAGAATACAAAATAGCAGAAGACCAATATATATATATATATATATATATAACCGGCTCAGAAAACTCATCAGTTATCACTTTTAAATTTAACATATATATATATATATATATATATATATATATATATATATATTCAACATATTTTAACTAGCAGCAGAAAAAGGGCAACATCAGTGAACAAAACATTGCATTAATCGGATTTGATTCAAGTTTCTGGACTACAGCTGCTTTTGATGTTATTTATTTGTTTTAGTTGACCAATTAGTTTGCGTTGCAGTTGCAACTTTGAAATCGAGAATAATGTCAAAGATACTCAAATCAAGATAGGGAAGGTCAACCCCAAAACAAAAGCAAAAGAAACTTCTGTTACTTCACCAAATTCGTCAAAGCCACACTCTGCAAAAGACCATTGGTTTAGCAAAGCTATTCTAACTATTTGTTTTTATTTAACTATTTTTATTATAGTATTTTATGTCATAAATTTTAACTGATTTTTATGGTTTAATCATTTTTGTTACAGTATTTTATGTCACAAAATTTAAACCAAAATATGATTTAAACCATAAAAGACAGTTTAGAGTTTAAACAATACACAAAATGTTTATTATTTCTACAGAAAATGTCTACTCATGAAATTGACCTTTCTACTGTTGGTAGAAATGTTTTTTTAGTTTGCATTTGGAAACATATTTTTAAACTAGAAATTTCAAATGAAAACGCTATAATATTTTAAATTTTATGAAAGAAAATATTATAACAAAATTGATTTGATCCAAACACATTCTTAATTATTATATTAATTTTTTGACATTTTGATTTAAAGTTTTCACAATAAAAATTTACAATTATGACACAAAACTGCTCTCATTTGTAAACCAGCGGTTGAAAATTGATTTAACAAAAACAACGTGTAGTAAAAAGGTGTTGCGTCTATTGCAGAAACTTTCAGTTTCACCGGGTTAAAAGTATCATCGTACAAATTTAAAGTTAGTCAAAAATATATAGAAACAAGTACTTCACAAAGCATAAATAATACAGATACATGTACTTCACAAATTATCGACCTTACATGTAAAATGCAACATACATTTATTTATTTGTTTATTTATCTATTGTACGAAGACATGGTAATATATTTTAATTACTGAGTCAAGACATAATTATAATTTTTCTTACAAAACAAAATTTACTCAAATTTTCTTAAAAAAAAAGCTTTATAGGTAAAAATTAACTTCAAATGTTGAGCTGGGCTTGTCTCTGTCACTGATTATTGTGTAGAAGAATGATTTTGTAAAAATACAATCAGAAATTTATTTACTACACAGCAGTTACATGTCATGTTATAAACTTATATTCTTGTTATCTTATTTTCACGTCTTATTGTTTTTCTTTCAATATTAATTTGTCATGTATGCTAATTTTAAAACTTGATTACATAAAATGGTTAAAACTTGATTACATAAAATCAACTATCAAAATTTAATATGAAATGACAAGCATGAGATAGAAAAACAAGACACCAAGACAAAACTTTTATGTGTGATTACTTAAAAATAGATAATTGTTCCATTAAAAGAATAGATACTTATTGCTAAATATATAAATTGTAATGCAAGATATACTTTTTCATTATTCATTATTTTTACTTTTGTAGTAATGTATAATTTTGGAGTAATCTTATTTAACCCATCGGTTAAAACCTCGATATTAACAAAAGCTATAAGTCTTACTTTAAAGAGTTCACTACAGGCTAAATTGAGACTCACAATATTATGAATGGCGAGATTTTAACCCCATGAAAATAAAACAAGGTTTTTCATAATTTTGAGCTGCTAGCGGCCATTAAATTTGTTAGTTTTTTAAAAGCAGTTTTAGACAAAAATAATGAAAATGTGATAAAGGTGTAGATCGTATATAACAAGAATTTTAGAAAACTTTTAAAAAAACATCGCTTTTGATTATATTAATTCAGTGCTTAATATATATTATATTAATTAAGTACTTGATAAATATATATATATCTAAAATTAATTATTACTTAATTGAAGTGATTAAGTTGAGAACTGTTATGGGCAATGTTCTCTATGAAACTATAGTCTTTCTCGTCTAGTGCTTGTCACCAGTTGGACGAACATGTGGGCATTGTGGCGTCCGGCCCTAGCGTACTCCCTCAAGCCTCCATAGGACCCACCTTGCGGGACCCCCAAACTTATGGCTCTTATTGGTAGACCATCTCCGTGCCGCCCACTCATCCGTACTGTCCCCTCTAGCTCCTCAGGGTTTTTTTTTTCGCGTCCTTCGGGTTCGAACCTCAAACCTCCCTTAAGAGGTTCTTATTTCCTTCTCGAGTACCAATTAAGTTAAACCTCCCTTAAGAGGTTCTTATTTCCTTCTCGAG
>CAMOHE010001225.1:0-10348 GCA_946598075.1 Artocarpus hirsutus
GTCTGGGGGCCTCGCAATGTGGGTCCTATGGAGGCTTGAGGGAGTACGTCCGGGCCGGACGCCATAATAAAACGTAGCTCAATTGGTACTCGAGAAGGAAATAAGAACCTCTTAAAGGAGGTTTGAGGTTCGAACCTGAGGGACACGGAAAAAAAACCCTGTGGGACCAGAGGGCCCTAGAGGGGACAATACTGATGAGTGGGCAGCACGAGAATGGTCTACCAATAAGAGCCATAAGTCCGGGGGCCCTGCAAGGTGGGTCCTATGGAGGCTTGAGGGAGTACGCTCGGGCCAGACGCCACAAATTAATCCCCAATTAATTATCCTTCTAATTATTAACTTTGGTATCACTCCACTAAAAAACCAAAGTTATACTTTTGATAATATATTGTATTAAAAGACTTTATAAATTGGTCATCTCCAGAACCTCTGATGCATATGTATATCCCAATATCCATAATAAGATGAAGGATGCAGTTCTGTTTTACTTTCCAATTATTTTATCTCAAAGTTTCATTATTTGACTTATTTGGAAAATTCCACTACAATGAATACAAATGGAAAATCATTGAAGAAACTAGATGACCAAAGTCATTATTTTTCTTTTTCCAGATTCCCAAATAATGCTTTTGTAAGGATAGTATTAACTCTTTATTAGAAAGCTATGGACTTTATGTTTGTAGATTATGCTCTTATCGAATATAGGTTGTACCTCCAACATATCGACAATGGAGTCTTTAATATTGAAACTCCTGTTTTAGCACATCAAAAGATACAAGCTACAAATATGAAGTTATGAATTCACTTTAGGATTAATATTACACATAGATGGTTGTCAAAGTGAATTGATTTAAATTAAACATAATTATTATTAAATCAATTACACTTTAGGTCGAGTGCAGTGTGCAATCATCATTAGGTCTACCATATCAATGTGTCTACCATGGAGTCAATCCACTTTAAAGGCCTAGATAAACCATCTACTCAATGGACATAGATCCCCACTATAGTCTTATCATCTATTGTTGGAAATATTGATTCAATGACACATCAGAACTTTAAAAATTTTTGTTAATCACCAAAATTATACTCATGTTGCTATAAATAATAAATAAAATTCTAATTAAATGTACCTTTTGATGAACCAGAAGCAGCATGTCTGACTGGAAAAAAAACCTCCACCTTTAGATCTTCAATGCCATGACTCTTCATTATAGTTGTTGTATGTGTGAGCACAACTCAATAGAAACTCACCACAGACTCTCCTTTAATTTGTTTTTCTCTAAAAGATGCACAATAGCACTCTTTTTTGACTTAGAATAAATGAAGAGAAGAGGCACCTATTTATAGGGTTTATAGGAGGAGGTAAAAGTCTATCAAGATTAGAAGAAGATTTTCTCTCTTCTCCATCTAGCCTTACACACCAATCATAGTGATTTCATTATCACTGTGCATGCCTATCATAATTAGAGAAGAATTCAAATTCCAGCCAATCACAGTATAGGATTTTGTAATTATTTGCGTCACCCACGATAATTTCCATTCAAATAATTCTATGTAAATTATATTTCAATTATTCTAGATAATTATCTAATTTAAGTAATTATGAATAATTATCTTTTATTCAAATTCAAATACAATTAGGATGTAAATCAATAATTCAAATTAGATTATCACAAAATCTCAATAATTAAATTTGAATAAATATTATCTTAAAATTAATTAAGTAAATAATTAATTCTATTTTCCCTCTAATAGACGCCAACAGTTTAGATGGACTATGCTTGGCCCTACATTGATAGGTTCAATAACCTATCTAGCGTAACCTCTTGTATTACTTGTAGTAAACCATTCTACACAACTAGTTAAGAAATTTGTGAGCTAGCATTTGGGCATGATGGATATATATTTATCAAGCTCTAACAATAACATATAAATTAATCCTAGATTAATTATCTATTTAATTATTAACTTTGGTGTCATTCCACTAAAGGAGCGAAGTTGCACTCTTGGTAATATTGCGAGACTCTATTTATTAGTCTTATCCGTGACCTCTCATGCACGTATGTATGCCCATAGTTTATCCATAGTTAGATGAAGGACTTAATTCCGTTTTACCTTCCGATCATTTTATCTTAAACTTCTCTTATATCACTTATTTGGAAAATTCCATTTATCACAAATACAAGTGGAAAATTAGCTGGTTACTATAAGTATCCAGATGACCAAGGCCTTGTTCTTTTTAAAATTCTCAAATAATGCCTTTGTGAGGATAACATAACTCCTTGTTAGAGACCTATAGGTTCTGTGTCTGTGGATTATGCTCTCATCAAATATAGGTTGTATCTTCAAAATATCGACAATGGAGCTTTAGCCATCGAAACTGCTACCTTTGGCATATCAAAATATACAAGCAATAAACATAGAGTATGAATCCATTTTAGGATTAAGATCACACATAGATAATTGTCAAAGTAAATTGATTTAAGATAAACGAATGATTATTTAATCAATTACATTTTAGGTTCAGTTTGGTGTACGACCTCCATTAGGTCTACTACACTATTGTGTCTACCATGAAGATAATCTGCTTTAACAGCCTAGATAAACTGCCTCCTCAATTGGACATAGATCTCCATTACATTCTTGTCATATATAAAGTGCCCAACTAAATACATAGACTATGACCTATATATAATTTAGACTATTTATCTTGATCTCATATTTATACTGCATATAAAATCCATATATGTCTGATCTCAAGATTTGGTTATATAGTCATGGAACACATGTTTGCTTAAACATTTAAACATAATAATGAAAGCAATAGGAGAACCATTATTAAGATATGGAATATTCATATTATTATTTATTTATTTATTTAATCCAATAATGTCAATAATTACAAATAAAAAATTTGTCCCTTAAGGCACCGATCCTAACATGAATGAAGTACTCAGTTAAATACATAGATTACGGACTATATAATTTAGACTATTCATCTTAGTCTCGTATCTATACTGCATATAAACTTAATATATACCAGATCCCAATATTTGGTTATAATAGTCACAAATCACATTATGGTTAAATGCCTAATAATAATAACAACAACAACAACAATATGTGAACCATTATTAACTTATAAAATATTTACACTATTCATTTATTTAATCCAAAATGTCTTTAATTATAAATAAAATATTTATTCCTTAGAACACCAATTCTAACGTAAGCAAATTCATGTTGTAAGTGTTCAACCACCTCATACTCTATGACACCCATACAACGAATCTGAGTTGCGCTTCAGCGTCGACAGCAACATTGTCACATTCACCAAAAAAGACTCACCTTCATCTTGAGAATGAATTGTTTGGAAGACCGTATTCACCTGAAAAATATATTGTGGTACAACCTGCGAGATACTTTGACAAAACTGTGGCCTAGTCTGAGCTACAGATTGTAGTAAAGGTGAAACTTGATCTGCCCGATAAGGATACAGATAAACTACCTAATATGTACATGCTGCACAACATCGTTCTTAGTACACATGCCTGAAACACATTGAAGATTGGCTAACCATGTTGATCTTTTTTATAGCCACTCTTAGCGGCTAACATGGCTGCCAATAACGATGGTTACAACCTCAACAGTTTCACATATGTTTTGACTCTGTGGGTGTTCGAGGCAATAGAGGACTACATTAAGTATAATAATGGACCAAGAATATGAAACAAAGGCTTGAATAAATTCAAAAAACCCATACCAAATCATAAGAATATCCCACCTAACCAAAACATAGACCAAGGTTACCAATGGTAACCTAGATGGTCAAGTAAATTTTACGAGTCATCACATAAGACCCATAATCAATCAAGTAAGTAAGTAATTATTTATTTATTAGAAATTAATAACTATTTAATGATTAAGAAACGGTTAAAAGAATTAATTATTAAACAATTAAAAATATGATATATTGACTATTAATATTTAGCCAGCAATGAATTAACCATGAATTAATTATTAACTAGCTACAAACAAATAATGTTAATTTGGGTAACCCAATTCATAAGATTTAAGTTATCAAACCTAATTAAAACAAGTCTAAGAATTTAAGACGATATGGATAAGATATAACTCTAATAGTAGTACAAACTATATACTTGGGTGAGGAAAAAGCTTTGGAGCGATATGCAAAATGTGGAATCAATTACATACAAGCCTCACCAACAGCATGGAACTACAATATGTAAAATGTTAGCATATCTCTGAATTATTTAATATGAATGTTGATGAATTATTGGGATGTTATTCTCGGCGACATAAAGAGATCCTTCGCATTTAGCTCGACTATAAGCACTTCAATGATTTGACGAATAAAGGTTGGCCACCTAGCCAACGCGGATGAAGTCGACCATATAGCTGACCTCGTTCATTAGCCAACACGAATAAGGTCGATCATAGAGCTGACACTAACTAGGTAGGCCACATAGTTGACATGGATGAGGACAGCCCTATAATTGAAGTTGTTCACCTAGCCAACCTAAATGAGGTTGGCCATATAGCTGACACGAACTAGGTCAGCCACATAGTTGAAGATGAGGTCGCTCACCTAGCCAACGCAGTTGAGTTTAGCCACTTATTTGCATGAGAGAGATAAAGACAATCGATGTATATAAGGTTGGCCACCAAGATGATGGTGAGATCAACCACCAATTTAACAATAAGTTCGACTGCCAAAATGCCTTAGGTAATATTAGTTGCCTAGCTCACGACGAGGTAGACACCCTAATTGAAAGCGAGATAGCCAAAGAAACACCTCAACCATATTTACTTTATTTGTATTCATCTCGGTCATATTCACCTTAGTCATATTTATGTTGACCTTATTCACCTCGACTTATATAGAAATTATGCCAAAATCATCACGATGTCCAACCTGGTGAATGGATAACTACAAAGCGATATAAAATCCAGAGATAATAGGAAACCACATTTGATATTTAAACTGAAGATCTTCAATATGGCAATAAGCATTTAATTTTATTAGAATCTACAAGATTCTAGATATGCAAAAGAAATAAACTCAATAGAAAGTCACATCAGAGTCATCAAGCCAACTAGATAGGAAATTATCTTATATATAAATTTGAATTGTAAAAAGAAGTTTAGAATATGATTGGCCTAATAATTTACAAATAGAGGACAGGCTAAAGTCCAATTCTAGGCACAAGCCTTAGTGTTAGTCTTGTAAATAGTTTTCTTATAGTGAAATATCTCATCTCTAAAAAAACCTTAGTGGATGTAGCATTTAATTGAGGTAAACCACTATAAAAATTTTTGCGTGTTTTTATTATTTTCCTCAACGTTTATTTATTTCTTACATAAAAGATCAACTCAGTGAGAAATTTAAAGAGATATTTGTTAGATGAATTTTGCCGACAATGAATATCATTGGTATTGTGATGATGTTATTGCCTCTACTCCCATGAGATGAAATTATCTACTTCTGAAATATGATTATGTATGCACGCTCACCTCAATGATTAGGTTGATGGAATTAAATTAATTCAAGTGACCAATCCTACTTGATGAATCATTTAAGACCTTGAGTGTTGTTGTAGGGTCAGCTCCTCCAATTCCCCATGATTACACGGTGTAAGCACACGGCCGACGCGATGTATAAGCATAATGGGACCACATGATGTGATTTTCTTATAAAAGTATGATGCAATACTAAAATATTTAGTTAAAAAAAAAAAACCAAATATTATGTATTTTATTAATCCAAAAATTTATTATTATTTTTTAAGGGGATCCAGAAATTTATTTGATATGATAAAGTGAATTTTTAATATTTTCCTTTTATCAAGGAACGTGAATTTTGAACTCCACAATAAAAATGTCGACAAAAAATACTCCTTCGCTACGAGGACCTTTTGGATTGGAAGAATGTTAAAGAAAAGATTTTGCTTGGGACTAAAAAGAGAAATCAAACATCAAATAACAGGAGCAAAAAAGATTACAAGGCCTTGGACAAGTATGGGTATAACTACTCTTTTAGTTTAAAATCTTGTACCACTCTTTTTAATATGATAATAATTTTTTGTTTTTTACTATAATATAAAACATCTTATAAGAGTTTGTTCGAAAAATGTGTTAAAAATAATAAATTTTAAATAATATAACATAAAATTTTTATATATTACAGTAAAAAATAAAAATTTGTTAATATATAAAGATCTTATATGCTACAATAAATTTTAAGTTTTAACTTGTTTCACAAATTAACTCTAAAATAAATAATAAATAAATGAAATTATATGTTTTTATTGTTTTTTTTTCTTTTTTTTTTGGATAAATCATTTAAGGAATTCATCATCGTCCTCTTCTTGGCATTTTTTTTTTTTTTTTGTAAGTTTGATTAAAGCTTCCCCATATGAGACCCTTACTTTCAATCTGAATCCTCTCGACCCTTCTTCATGCCCTTTGTTTTCTCCATCTCTCTGGGAAGTTGCTCCATCCCTTTTTATATTTCAAGTTGATTTATTTGACGTTGTTCTAAAATCTCTCCCTTTCATTTTAGTTTGTCATAATCTTCGAATTCCATGTTAATGTCTTACTTAATTGGTCGCAATTTTTATCAATATATGAAAAATATACAAAACCCCTTTTGCTTCTTCGTTTTGCTGGAATTTGTTGAACCTTAATCGTTCCGCTCAATTTGTGTTGACCTACAAGCTTAAAATTGGTCACTTTATTCAAAATTCCATGAAGAAAACTGGGTAATTTTTTTATTTTATGTATTTATTTTTTTTTGTTTTGGGTTTTTTTTTTATTACTTTGTTGATGTTATGCTTTTGTATTTCTGTTCAATTGGTCCTATATTTGTGTTGTGGGCCCTAGAGATTTTTGCCTTTTGGCTCGTAGATTAATTTTGAGTTTTTTCTTTCATCGTTGGAGAAAGTTATATTGATATTAATCTTCAAGTACTCAAAACCATGATTTCTCGGATTCTTTCTGTACTTTATCAAAATAATGTGCAATCTAGTGGGGAAGATGTGATGAGTGCAATAGTGCCTTTGTTGAAACTTCTTGCCCTCGCAGTTATTGGACTGGTTCTCACAAACCCCAAAAACCCAGTCATTCCGAGAGCCACCTTTAAGCTCCTTAGCAAGCCTGTTTTTGCACTTTTTTTGCCCTGTCTAATCTTTAGTGAGCTTGGTGATGAAATCACATCAGAAAACATTGCTCAATGGTGGTTTATTCCAGTTAACTTGTTAGTTAGTACGACCTTTGGTTGTGTCCTAGGGTACTTGGTGGTGATTATATGCCACCCGCCTCCCGGGTTCAACAGATTTACCATTATCATGACTGCATTTGGGAATACTGGAAATCTCCCTCTTGCATACGTCGGATAACCCATTTGGACCCCATTGTCACTCTCGAGGAGTCGCCTATGTTTCGTATGCCCAGTGGGTCTCTGTGATTCTTGTTTACACCACCCTTGTTTATCACATGATGGAGCCTCCATTGGAGTTTTACGAGATCGTTGAGGAAGGAACTGGGATTGAGGAACAGCTCCCGGCTAACGATATAAGCAGGCCTCTTCTTGTGGAAGCTGAATGGCCTGGCATCGAGGAAAAAGAAACTGAACATTCAAAGACACTCTTCATTGCTAGGATTTTCAATAGCATCTCGACTGTTTCACAGTCAACTATTCCTGATCCACGAGAGTAGTGAATTGAGTCCTAGATCCATACGCTGTCTGGCTGAGCCAAGAGTAGTTAGAAGGATAAGAATTGTTGCCGAACAAACTCCTATAAGGCACGTACTTCAGCCCCCAACAATTGCCTCTCTTTCAGCCATCATTATAGGGATGGTACCTCAGTTAAAGGCTCTTTTCTTTGGAGACAACGCCCCACTCGAGGTTTTCACAAGTAGTTTAGCGACTGTAGCTGGAGCAATTGTGCCTTCTGTGATGCTCGTTCTCGGAGGCATGCTTGCAGCGGGCCCTAACGATATCAGACTTGGCCTTCGAACGACTATCGGTATAACTGTGACGAGGCTCTTGTTGCTTCCTCTATTTGGGATAGGAATCATTGTTAAGAAATTAGATTTCCTATATTAGGCAAATTAGTAGGAAATCATATTTTTTATATTGGGCAACATATAATTTTCAATCAATTATATAAGCTATTAATATGGGTTGAAATCTTAGTGATCTCAATTAACGTTAAAAACTCATTAATTACGAAAATTGATATGGAGTAAATTGAGTAGATACCACTTAGGGGATTATGGGAACCCTATGTGAAAACTATTATGGTTATGGTCCCCGACAGGTTTCAGTCTCTTTTCTCCCCATCAGAAAAAGAAACAATAGTCTCTTGAGGAATTAAGGCGTTTTGATTGAGGAAGATCACAAACCATCGGTTCCTCTATTTGATCAATACCAATATACCCATGTATTTTATTCATTGATTAATCCTCAATAATCTGACATGATATATATCCTAGGCCTAGTGGTGTACTTGTTCTAGGATGATTCTATATAGAATACAGTTAATTTTTGCAATTTTCAACAATCATGGCATTGGCTGATAAACTGAACTTCCTGATTGTGGGAGATCGGATGTACAGATTCATCCTCTTAGTGCAGTACACGACACCAAGTGCTATTTTATTGGGAGCGATCGCCAGTTTGAGGGGATATGCAGTTAGTGAGGCTTCATCTCTCATCTTCTGGCAGCACTTGTTTGCTCTCTTCTCTCTCTCTTTGTATGTTGTTGTCTACTTTAAATTTGCTGACATATGTTTGAGTCTTGCTTGATTTATGTTTTGCTGCCTCAAAACTTGGATGAATGGTTTTTGCTTGCTTTCTCTCTGTTCATTTGTTTGTGAGATAAATATTGTGCCTTTTCCTTTGTCATTGAAAAAATATTGGGCGGTGTTTCTGAGGAAAAAAAAATTGTGCCTTTTCCTTTGTCATTGAATATTTTAGAATGACTATATATAGTTCATCAATATTATTCTATAGATTGTATCTGTTATTGGTTTGGCCATAGATTTTGAATTGATGAATCAACAAAACGTACGCAGAGATGTGTTTGTACTTGCGTGTTATAGTTTAAGGGATGTCTAGTTTGGTTGAACTACAGAATTGTAGAAGTAATTTGTGTTCATGGGGCGCCTTTGCTTTGCATCAAAGGAAAAGCGAAAAGAAATAATGATTCTCTTTTCTCATCTAATCATGTGTTTACTTACAAAATCGGTAACAAGAGTTTAGTAAGCCCTACATAATACAAGGAATGAAGAAAGATAATGTCAATCATTGTATCCTCTTGGTATTGATTCCTCATCAAAAGGAATAAATGTTGAATTTATTTATAATAAATTCCCATGTGTTAATGATTCTTTGATTGGGTGAAAGGATATTCAGTAATTATATTGATATAATTACCATTACTAAGTATAGTAAACACTAGAAAGAAAATTTGATTGCTTTTTATCACACCCATCTAATAGAAAGGGGATTTAATGTTCTTCATCCTTGTTTAGTTACTTTTCTTTTCAACCCCAATTACTTTTCTCCTTACATTTCTTTACGGCGCCCTTAATGTATTGTGTTGTACACAATTTATGCACGTCTCTGGGGAACTTGTGTTTGGGAAGGGAATAAATTTTTCTAAGCCAAAATAGAGACTTCAACCAAAATGTTATATTCCTTTTGACCAAACATCTTGCTTTGAATATGGAATGTTGATCAGAGCCAATATGCTTCAAAACTCTGGAGGTCCTCTTGTGGTTGGACCTCGACCCATTGCACATTAAAATCATGTGGAAATTTGAATATTTATGTGAAAGTTGTTTCTTGGCGTTTGTATGTCCAAAAACCTCTTTCTGGCTCAGATTCTTTGGTCTTGAATCTTTCTAGTCAAATCTCTAAGCATGTACGTTATTGTGTTATCCTTTTTTTAATTTTTTTTTTCTGTAAATTAATAGAGAATGCTTTAGAGGAGAGAAAGAGAGAAATTGGACACTACTAATTTTTATTTTTAAGCTTTCCTTTGGCGGAGCCTGTATTAAAAAAATCAATAAAAACAAAAACAAAAACAAAACAAAATTCCAAGCTTTTATATTCTTCCAGGCTGCGTAAGATATAAGAAAACTCTACTTTTCTCAAAATAAGAAAAGGGTTGTCTAAGACTAGAAATGCACAATTTTTTTTTCCCTTAAGGGAATTCCTACCTTGCTTTCTTCAACCTTTATCCTTGGGCCTTGAGGAGAGAACGGATAATCTTATTAATTTTTCAATTAATGGCAAAGTGTTACAAAAAAAAAAAAA
>CAMOHE010001259.1:406-23628 GCA_946598075.1 Artocarpus hirsutus
TTGTATTGTTCTTGTAGAGGATGAATACACAACGCAACAAAGTCAAGGGAGCTTCCAATCGGTCGATAATGATGACATTTTGATGAGGGCACTAGGGAAACCGGAACATTCAGGATGTGTTCGCGGTCAATCAAAGTTTATAAAGCAGTCTCAATACTTCGACCTCCAACCAGGATCGTCAAAATTGAATTCTCAAATGTCGAGATGCAGATGGAGATTGCAGAACTCCGAAGTCTTGTGACTGAGCTCATTTCCTAAGGATGTGCTAATTTGACGGATGATAGCATCTCACAACACAATAGCTTCAAAGCTAGTTGTAACCTTCCCAATACTATAGCAGTAGCTGCGGAAGCTCCAGGAGCTCCATAAGCTCCAAAAGCTCCAGAAGCTCTAGAAGTCCAATTGTCACCTCCTCATCAAGGGCCCGAACAATGTAGGCTCTTCGTTGAGGATAGAGTTAATGGTAGGTGTACACTTGTTGCGCTTGGGAGGTGTGGATGGAGAGCCTTCCAACTGATACAGTTTATGGACGACTATTAGAGGAAGAGAACGTGAGTGTTAGCATCACTACCATCAGAGTTAGAACAGGTGAATTGCCTGTTCCAACACTTGAAGCAACAACTGTGGTGAAGCAGCAGGAAGCTTTGTCGCATGGCCGAAGAGATTAGTTGAAGTCATCACATTGACAAAGACGAGTTGAGCACCTAGCCATGTTTCCCAAGATCTAAGCGGAAAGAAACGGCAAAAAAAGAAAAGCTCTCTAAAAGCAAGAGAATCACAACCTGAGGTTCAACAACGCCAAGGACAAACCGTTGCTAATGAGCACCTGCGTGCATTTAACTTTGCTTCAGTACCTCAAGAATTTATGCAGTTAACTCTATACGCATATTCTTTCATGCGCAATGAGTCGACCATTCAGTGCCCGATACCGGTAAATGTCACTGGCAATGATTTCCCTATCTATGTGGGGTATAAAAACATTTACGACTTCATCAACTTTGAAGAAATCGAGGCAAACTGTATCCTCGTATACCTCAGGTGATAACTCCAGCCTTATTTTAGTATTTTAAATATAAACGTAGAGTTGTAAGGTGTTTTAACGAAAATCACTGTAATATTTTTTATTGTAGTTTTTTGGCAGAATATTGTGAACTTCAAGGCATGGCGTAAAATTTCGGCTTCATATCTCCTGCCATTGTTTCAAGTGCTGCAAGAGACCTGCAGAATGATCATAGAGAGCGTGCCACATCACTCTTCCACCTATTAGCTGAAGCACCAAGGGGGAATTCTTCCTGCCATACAACGTTGGAGAACATTGGATGTTAGGACTTATTTTGCCATGGGAGGACCAAATATATTGGTTTGACCCCCTCGGACACCCACCATGTGAGGATTTCTTATCAGTCACAAGATTGTAAGTATTAATATTGTCTTACAAAATTAATTGTTTTTAGTCTCACATAATTGTATTGTCTATTAATTTATTTATTTTTTAAACATGATACATTATTAGGGTGCTTAACGATTGGAAGCTTCAAGCGGGAACCGGCGTCACAAACCGACCGAACGGAACGTTATATTCTAAACCTAAGTGTCCAAGACAACAAGGAAACATAAAATGTGGTTTTTTTTATTCTACGTTTCATGCGGGATATAATTACAAGTGGTATACAAGCCTTAGGAAAAAAATATTTTATATACATACAGATATACATGAAGTTAGATTAGAGTGGGTACAATTTGTAAATAGGTTTGTGCTTTTTAGATATGTACACGTCATAGTAGATTAACAAAGTGCTCAAAATAGCTTAAATGTAAAATGATCTTGTAAATACAATGCAATTTTTAATATATAGCAATTATTGTATGTAATTAGGGTCTTGATGTAATGGATAACACACGGCACTAGCCATTCCGTGAGAAATTGAAATTACGGGAGAATTTTTTTTTCAAAAATACCAAATTTTTACGATGGTTTTAGTCAAAAACCCTAGTAGAAGTCCTTCTATGACGGTTTTTGACCAAAACCGTCGTGGTAGTCGAGGCTTCCACAATGGTTTTGATAAAAAACCGTCGTGGAAGCTCGCCTTCCATGACGGTTTTTGTGAAAAACCATCATGGAAGCCTCGCCTTCTACGACAGTTTTTGACCAAAACCGTCGTGGAAGGCAAGGCTTCCACGATGGTTTTCACAAAAAACCGTCATGAAAACTCGGCCTTCCACGACGGTTTTGCTCAAAAACCGTCGTGAAAGGCAGGATTCCACGACGGTTTTCACAAAAAACAGTCGTGAAAAATTAGCGCTCCCACCCATCTCGCGCGTCAATTATTCTATTACATGATGGTAAAAAACCGTCGTAAAAACTCGGTCTTGTTCCACGACAGAAGTTTCCACAACGGTTTTTTAATCCTCGTGAAATTTTTCCACGACGGTTATAAACCGTCTGGAATCTACATTTTGTACTAGTGTTTCCTTTTATTTAATATGGTTACAACTATAAGGTTATAAATAATATGTTTGTGAGGACTTAATCGTTCTTTTGTTTAAGATTAATTTAAAACTTGAAATGAGCTCCTTAACACTTAAGTAATTGGTACATGTTTATTGGGTTATAACGAAATATAAAATCTATTTTTAAAAGAATTAGCATCGGATCTAAAGAGGAAAACCCTAACAATAGTTTACATTACTCCGTAAGACGAGGTAAGTAGAGTTTCACATGTATCACCATAAATGTTGTACTTGTTTATATGTATGGTTATGTATGGTTATGACTTTATGGAGCATAAGTAACATGAGCATGTTTTGATTTGCGGTGAAATAAGGTGGAGAAAACGGAGAGAAATTGGAGAGAGAAGAAGTTTGGCCTAAAAAAAGGAGAAAGGGGAGCTCTCGGGTTCATTTATACACAGAGCTTTTTCTGATGACATTTTGTCATCGCAAATAATTATAAACGTCATCGTCAGAAGTGACAAAACGATGAAGTCTTACTTAATCTAGAAAAAATGACCAACGAAGAACTTTTTTGTGACGATAGTTAAAAATATCGTCGCAAATAATACTCAATATATCACCTTTTTCTCTGCTTAAATTTTAGTGAAAAATTAAATTTTTACTTTTTGTGATAATGATATAGTTGTAAACCATTAACATGCTATAAACCATTAGTACTTACGATGATTGTGCCGTCAAAAATAACTACACAATGTTGTCACAAATAACTACATAAATTAATGCAAGCACCTTGTGCCAATACGAAGTGGCGCCAAAAAACTAATTGCAACGACATGTTATCGCAAATATAAAAAGATATTTTCTTTCTTTTTTGTGATGATATGTCAAGACAAATAATGTTTATATGCGACAACATATCGTCACAAAAAAAGTAGTACAATTGTGTCGTTTTGTCGTTGCAGATGATGAAATATTAGCGACGACATATATTGTCGTAAAAAACGTCGTCGCTATTAGTCTTGTTTGTAGTAGTGATAGCTAAGATATCACAAGAAATGAGTGACAACACCTTGTACTTGCTTGAATTTGCATTCCATCAAGTCAAAATATCAAAAGATTGACCATCATTGAATATTTCAGCCTCCTCATATAAGTACCTGTCCACTTCTTTTTTAAGCTTGCCACCATCAACTCCACATCTTTTTCTCTCAAATTTGAACATTAGTTTTCCCTTTTTAGTAGAAACAGGATAAGCATCACCTAAAGAACATCCAGCACTAGCAACTGCCCCCATCGTCTTTGCGACTGATCAAACAAACGGTGTAAAGAATCTTCTATATGTTAAGCCAACTTTTCACTTGTGGACACATAGTAAAAAGATTCAAAACAGTACTCAGTCACAAACTGAAACTTGTACCTTGGATCAAGAATGTTGGCCAAAATCCCTGCCTCATTATTGTCTCTTGGATCTCCCCATTCTACTTCTTAAACTTTCTTTGCATGCTTGTAGCCATTCTTGCAACCAAACTATCTGGATCAACATCAACTATCCACGAAAGTAACTCGTTTTGAATCGGACAAGCTTCTGGGAAATAAATATTTGCTATCACATATGAAAAGCCACTAAATTTCATAGTTGTTTCATAAAAAGTTTGTAAGAACTGCACGGCTACTTTGGCATGATCCCAATCTTCATCATATGGCGGCCCGTCACGTTTCTTCCCATTTGAAGATGCTCACCATTCGATACAAGACTGTCCTTCTTAGGAGTGTACTTTCTCCTAACGTAATCAATGGCAACATTATTTGTACTTGCAATGTCAACAGTAATTACAAAAAGTTTGCGAATCCCCCAATCATTGAGACATGCTTCAATTTCCTAACCAATTTACCTTTCCCTTGTGAGAAGTGACTTGACAAAAGTTAATAATTCTCTTTTGAAACTTCCAAGCACTATCGATCCAATGGGCGGAAATACACATATAGCTTATATTTTGAATCGAGGTCCAAGTGTCTGTAGCCAGTGCAACCCTTTCTTTCTTCAAAATATCTTTCAGTTTCATCTTCTCATCCAAGTACAACTGATAGATGTCTCTGGCAACCGTCATGCAAGAAATGAGATAAAATCTTGGCTCTAATTGGCTAACCAATTGTTGAAACCCCTCATTTTCAACATGTCTAAATGATAACTCCTCCAAAACAACATACTTTGCACAGCTTTTTACAGGCACCCTTATCATACCCAACAAAAACCAAATTAAGATCACCATCCCCTTCTCTTTCTTTTGTTCCAAGCACAATAATTTCTGTTTGGTCACCCGATTTGGATTCTTGGGACATAACTTTTCACAGTGATTCTTCATAGAACTTGTCCCCAAATTTTTCGGATGAGCGGCATATTTTTTCCCGCATTAATTACATTTAGCCTTAGGATGTCCAGGATCACCACCCTTAATTCTGTAAAATGTTTCCAAACTTTGGACACCACCCTGGTTTTCTTTTTTCCTCCGGTTTTTTATCATCGGTTTTCCATTGGGCCATTTTCTCCTTAGTTTGGACATTAACCTTTGCCGCCGGCTCATTTGTAAGGTCATTCACTTTCATTTCAGTGTCAACCATTTTTTCCTTCATATAAAGAAACAAAAAATCATATTTATTATTAAACACAAGTCAGGTAGCTAGTTATCAATGGCAATTTAAAAAAAGAAAAACTTCAAAAAAAAAAAAAAAAACAAAAGCAATATCATAATGCATACGTAATGTATATACAATATAGCAATATCATATGCCATAACAAAATGATTGCGTAATAAGAAGGAATAAAAATAGCATTAACAAATTGTCAATCAGATAACCACTTACGTCATCGATGGCAAAAGAAAAGCTACAGTAAAAAAAAGTTTGCAATAGTCAATATACATCTCAAACACATAATTCAATGGAAAGAGAAAAACTAGGTTAAAAAAGAAAAAACAAAACTACAGAACAAAAAAACGCAAGTTGCATCGTTCAAGTTATCTCAAGACTCAAATACAAATAGTCATTTGAAATCTCGTTATCATAAAAAAAAAAAAAGGACAAAAACCCTAGACTGAAAAATAGACTGAGCGACAGAACAAAAAGAACGCATGTTGCATCATGCATGTTATCACAAGGCTCACAAACAGTCACTTGAAATCTCATTCTCATGTGAAGAGGAAACCAAAAAAAAAAAAAGAAAGCCTTCAGATACTTACGATTGAAAAGTGAGAAGTGAGACAAAAGCTAATGAAAAGCCTTATAAGATGAAAAAAAAATAAAAAAGATTCAGACTTCAGATAATGACGATTGAAAGGTGAGAAGTCAGAGCGACGGTTGAGGTTAAGGCAGAGTGATAGGTTGGTGGAGTAGGGACTAGGGCTGGGCTAAATAGAAGGAAATCAGAAATATAATGACTGAAGGTTTGAACGAGAGTGTAAAAATTGTGTTACTAAGAAAGGAAGAGATTCTATGATTTTGAAAATGAATGTAAATTGGAAAGAGAATGATGAAGAGAATACACAAAATCAGCAATTGAAAGCGTTGTTACACATGAAAAGGAAATTTAAAATTCAAACTTTGTCTTTTATTTTATTTATAAAATTAAAAAATTTATAGTACACATACATAATATTTATGCAAGTGGGGCAGTTTAAAACAGTGGTCTCAAACTTCAATCCGCAACCGCTGTCAAAAATGGCAGCATAAAATTTCCTTACTTGTCAAAAGAGCAGTTTTGAAATATTCTCACTTAGGGCAGAGCGGAGCGGGGCAGTGCTGGCAGATAGGCAGGTTGCGGATATCTTTGTGCAGCCCTAATGATTTGCACCATTTATGGACACTCTATCCCCTGCTCCGGGAAAGGAACCTTCTTCTTCATAGAGCATTTGTACCGCGCATGTGCCTCCGCCGACTCAAATAGATTCGCATTGCACTATGATGATGAGAAAGAGGTCTTAGCTCACTTCAATAATGCTCTAGATCCTTTATTCTTTAATCTTAACCAAGCTTCCACTAAAATAACAATCACAACAGTACTCACAACTAAGGAATTCCCACCTTCAGTACAACCCAACTCAGACAACTGAAGAATTAAATCCGCGAACAATACCAATTTTTCATAGAAATTTTTTGGGACACTTGATGCGCAGGACTTAACTCAAACCCCAAGACTCCCTATAAGCCACAAGTCACTGAATTCAACTTAATCCAACAACAAACACTAATCTCAATCCACAAATAAGACCATGAATTGTAGCATTATAATAATTCCAACAAAGTTCTCAATATCCATAAAATTCTAACTCAAAATCAATCCACCAAAAAAACTTGTCAAATAGTACCATGATAGACGAAAGGTCTTTAAATGAGACTTACTTTCACTAAAGATGACAAAAACCGACAAAACCTTAGCCTTCAAAACGGTGGTGAAGAAAATCTATAAACCCTTACTGACAAGAGGATGTTGAGGAAGGGTTGAATATTGTATTAGAATTTTTAGTTGATTGGAGAAGGTAAAGAGAAGAATCAAGTACTGTTGAGGACAGATTTTGAGGGAGTGCAAGGAGTTTGGGGAAAAAGAAGGCGTTTTGTGAAGAGAGAATGGGAAAAAGAAGGCCAAAATGCGAGCTTAAGTAGAGCTAGGGCAGGGGGGCTGCCGTGGCTTTTTAATTAATGCGGCCATGCACTTCAAAAATCAAGGGATTCGAAATCCCATTTTTGCATGGCCGTAAGATCCATTTTGCACGATCACACCAACATTCTTTGCTTCAACACGGCGATAGGAAAAATCTCTCTCAAGGTCCCACTCCCAGCCGTTGTTGTGTGTCTTTTGCCTTTTTTTCTAAGACAATAAAAACATTACAATAAGAAAAAGGAAAATAAGAAAAACAAAATAATTCAAAACTAAAATAAGAACTGAGAAAAAGTAAAAAATAAAAAGAAAAAGAAATACTTGAGTTATCTCTCAAGAAGTGCTTTGTTTACTGTCATTAGCTCTGTATTGCCACATTATCACTTAGGGTCCATGAAGAAAATGCGATCTGCCATTTGGCTTTTGCTCCCAAATAGTTCTTAAGCCTTTATCCGTTAACCCAAAATCTTCAACCATATCACCTTCTACTTTAATCGCACCAAATAGAGAGACACTCTTGACAGTAAATAGCCCCCACATTGACTTCAATTTCCTCAAAAAAAGCTTCAATCGGGAATTAAAAAGAACCACCCTTTCACCCGGTGCAAATTCCCATCTCATAATGTGTTGATCATGCCACCGGTTAGTCTTCTCCTTGTAGAGTCCTTCACTCTCATAGCCCTCATTCCAGAATTCTTCAAGCTCATTGAGTTGCAATATCTTTTCTCATTGGAAGCCTTCAAATTAAAATTGAGCTTCTTGATTGCCCAAAATGCATTGTGTTCAAGCTCAAGCAGAATACGACATGCCTTCCCAAACACAGTTCGAAAAGGAAACATTCTGAGAGGTGTTTTGAAGGCCATATGGTATGCCTATAAAGCATCATCAAGCTTTTGTTTCCAATATTTTTGGTTTGTGTGCACTGTCTTCTCAAGAATTTGGTCTACCTTTTGATTAGAAACTTCAAATTTCCCATTTGTTTAAGGGTGACAAGCTAGGGCAACTTTGTGCATGACATCATATTTAGTCAAAAGAGTATTAAACATCTTGTTGCAAAAATAAGTCCCTTCATCACTAATGATGGTGAGAAGTAACAAACCGAGTGAAAATATTCTTGTGGAAAAACTTTAAAAACACCTTTGCATCATTTGTTGGCATGGCGATCATTTCAATCCACTTGGAGACATAGTCCATCGCCAAGAAAATGTAAGTTTGGCCAAAGCATGGAGAAAAAAGTCCCATAAAATCGATCCTCCAAACATCAAAAACTACAAATTTAAGGATCACATTGAGAGCCTTCTCATGATGCTTAGAAATAGCTTTGGTTCTTTGACATCGATCACAAGATTTGAAAACATAGTAACTATCCTAAAAAGGAATTGGCCAATAGAATCCAAATTTTTAATCATTAACTCTAAGAGTCAATGCACCTTGGTGAACATGAATGAGAGCATGTCGAGTGGCTAGAATTAGAGTCCCAAGGATCAAAGGAACCTTACGATCCTCCTTTATGTCTAAAACAACTAAGTCAATAAGGAAGATAAACTTCTCTATCTTTACCAACACATGTTCAATTATCTCCTTAGATAGGTGAGGAATCAATCAGCAAGTTACAAAGTGATTCTTGTAGGCTTGTGTTAGACATGTATGTCCCAATGAGTAAAATTTTGTAATATGTTTTTGAAGACATTTTATTAATACATAATTTTTTTATTATTCATAAAACAAATGTTGTCCTCTTTTTGTTCATATTTGTTAAATGTATGTTAAGCAAACAAAAGTCTAAGACTATCGGTCAAAACATTTAAGAATTAGGAATATGATAGACAGATTATATGGAAGACATGATTTTAAAAGTGATGGTCTAAATCATAAGATTTTCAATCGAGGGAATAAAGTTGGGCACTTTATTTATGCTAAGATTGTCATGTTGTCTACATTCTTGATGGGAGATGACTTGTCTTAGCCATCAGAGTTGGACTCCGCAAGTAGAAACATTAATACATTGTCATAAGTGACGACGTATTAGATCAGGTCATAAAGTAGAATTGATTTAGATTAATAAATCCATTTATATAAATCAATTGACTTTAGACAATCATATGTGTTGTATTTTAATCTTGAAATGACTAATAGGCTCGTTATTTTGACTTATGTCTTTTGATGTACTAAACAGTGACAACCTGACTTGTGATGGAGCACATACCAGTATATTAGAGACATGACTCTTGATAGCGTAGTGCTATTCATAAATATGGAATTCATAGCTCCATTGGTGGAGTCAATGATTTCTCTTATAGGCATTATCTTATAATTAAAAAATTGGAGTGCTCAACCATTTGGATACATAGGTGTAACCGAATGGTATACTGTCCTTGGATGGTAAGTTTTCTAATGGTGAGATAACAGAATATAAGATAAAAATAATCGAGAAGGCAAGGTAAAATTTATCCTTAAGTCAATTATGGATATCCTATAAGGATACGACGCATTATGATATATTATAGAGACTTAGCTAATTTGGGCTTCATAAATTTTATATCGTTTGAGAGTGCAGCTCTAAGCTTTTAGTGGAGTAGCGTTAGAGGTGATAATTATAAAATGTGTATCCGAAATGTTATATTTTATAATATTAGAGATTAAACTATATAGGTCCATAAGGTCCCCTTTGCTAGCTTATAATAAATCCTACAATGATACGGTGTGCTTTTCCAATAAATTGGTGGCTTATGTTAAATTTTTAGATTGGCTAAAATTCGATACAATCAAATAATTTATGTCTATTTATCAGTTGAATCAATTTTTAGAAATTAATTTATGATAAACTTGTTGAATTATCAGGAATATTTATTTTCTTAGAGATTATCTAGATATAACTGTTTTAATCAGATAACTTCTCTATTGGGCTATTTGAATCAAAACTAAGGCTTTAATTAAAGAATCTTGGGTGGAAAATAAAATATTCTCAAGGATAATATTATCATAAGTTCGGCAGGCCAATCGGCTAGTTTGGCCTACCGATGGAGCAAGCTCGACAGCCTGGTCTGTTAATTCGGCTTGCCGATCTAATAATAATTTGATTACATGTTTTTTATGCTATTTTATTAGAAGTTGATCCAGATTCAAACTTTTGTGGTCTTATCTTATAATGACTAACCTTGGGGATGAGTTCTATAAATAGAGAGTGAGTTTTTTAAGTTATTCAGCTTAGTTGGGAAGTTAAGAGTGAGTACTACAGTGTTAGATACTCTGAAACTCCCTGAGAGTTTTTATTCACAATTACGAACCTTTGCTTTAGGTTTTCTCAATTAGTTGGAAGGAAAGTCATCGGGGAAGAGCTATATAACATGTGCCCACACACATTTCGATCGTGGATAGAGAATAACAAAGAAGACCAGTTGGTTAAGGCTCTTCTAGAATGTTCTTCTCTTCATAGATTATCAGAGCACTTTGACATTTAAAGGTTAGTAAGATCTAGTTAATTTATATATATTAGATGTCAAACTTATGTTTTGAAAAATACTCTAATTTAAAATTTTTAAAATTCTGCTACGTACATGTTTTTCCAACAATTGGTATTAGGGACATGGTTTTTATGTAAATTTATGACTTCGTGATCACGCTATATATATAAATTATGTTATCTTGATCTCTCCTATGCTTGAATTTAATTTTTTAGAGAGTTGGCACTCTAAGGTTTCTATATATTTATATGTTGTCATAAGATTATATGATTAATGTTTATTAATTAATTATGGTTGATTAAATTATTATTTAATTATTAATTAATTAATTAATTTATGCCAGTTATGGTTCTTTAAGGGTTAGAATGTGTATCTAGGTTTTTTATATAATTAGATGGCGGTCTATCATCACTGTTTATAAATTATTATTTAATTTTAAATTTGTAAAAATTTTGTAATTAAATAATCATTCGGAGTAAAAGACGGATCTAGAAGATAGATGATAGTGGTTTTGCTATTTTTTCCTAAGCCTCTAAATTTTTATGTTTTTGAATTGTTGAAACTAAGATTGAGAAACTATGAAAAAATTGTTTTTTGAAAAAATGTGAAATCTCTTCGATCAGCAGGCCGAACCCTCAGGTTCGACAGGCCGATGGTCGTAAACCGACAAGCCAAACCTCTAGTTTTGCTAGTCGTTCATGGGGTAGATTTTAGTTAGCTCTGGAGGTAGGACAAACTACCATGTTTGGCAGGCCAATGGCTTATGACCGGCGGGCTGATCGCACAGATCGGCATGCCAGTAGAGAGCTATTGTTTTTCTAGAAAAGGTGTTTTTTTGGGTGTAATTTTGATTTTATTTTTGAAACAATTTTGAGAAACATGAAATGTTGTGATGACTAGAAAAGTGAAGTATTTGATCTATATGGGATTAAAGACTTGAAGATAGATGCCAAATGAAGACGGATACAACTTGAAGATTCAAGAATGAAGATTCGATAATATGTTTCGATTGATCTCTTGTAATCTTCATTTTCATTTTTCTAGGGTGGAACCATGATATTACGGTTATTTATTATTTTGCTTGTGGCTTTGCATGATTGCTTTGCTTGTCTACATTATAATGTGATTTTCCATGTATGTTGATAGCATGTCATATAGAATAAGGAGTGGCACTCATTAAAAATTGTTCATGCATGCTTTTAAAATAAAACCTTGTTTTCAAAAGATTGAGTGGGAGAAGGTTTTCAAAGAGAGATCCCGTGGCCCCCATCGTTGGTCCATAGGTAGCACATGGTGGTCCCAACCCCTAGGAAGGGATTTCATCATGTATCAGGTTGGATCTCCGAAAAGATAAGATATTTTAGGATAATCTATCATTGCACACCCCTAAGTGGCGATTATAGATCATGTATAAAGTAGTTGAAACAATGGTCATACACTTATGTCAATTTTATTATTAACCTCCCCTAGGAGCTTTGTTGATAAAATTAATGGCCAAAGCAAATGATTATTAATGTATGCTAGATCAAACATGTCTTGGATGGCATATATTAATTGGAGAGGATCCGTGTTCCTAATTGAATTTGGCAACTTTTCCCTGGGCGGCATGTTGAATTATGAGTTAGGATTTATTCTTGTAAGGTTGTGATATTTTCAAGGTTTTGATGCATAAACACAATTATTTGTTTACTTGATTGTGTTATCTTCCTAAATTGTTATAGTATATTTGCTTATGTTTCATATATGACTCTTTGTTGTAGATTAAAATGTCTAAAAATGCTTTATCTTTGATACTTGATAAAAACCAATTAACCAATAAGAATTACAATGATTGGAAGAGGAACCTGAATATCGTCTTGGCCTTTAAGAAACTAAAATTTATGCTGATGACGTAGTGTCCTCCCAGACCTATCGAGGAACCCACTAATGAGCAAATCCAAGCATATGATGTTGGAAAGATGCTAATGATCAAGCCTGGTGTTATGTTATGGCTAGTATGAATAATATACTGTAGGCTCAACATGAAGATTATAAGACTGCAAAGTAGATCTGGGTTAATCTTGAAGATATGTTTGGAGGCCAAGCCATAACAAAATGGCAAGGGGTGCTTCGAAAACTTTTGAACTGCAAACAAAGATCAAGTATGTTTGTGAAGGAGAATATGATGTTGGACATGGGTTACCTCACTGAGGTTCAAGCTCATGGAGTTAATATAGACGCTGAGCCACAGATGGCTATGGTTTTTCAAAGTCTATCAAAGGAATTCATCGCTTCATACAATTTGAGCAATAGATAGGATGTGACCTTAATGGAGTTAATGAAGCAGTTATAGTAATTTGAAAATTTGATCAGGGAAACTCTTGTAGGTAGCGAGGCTAACTTTGCGACTACGTCCGGTTCTAATCCTAACCCTGGGAGTGAAAGGAAACAAAAGGCTACGAATAGGAAGTCTTCTATTCTTACAAACAGTAAGAATAAAAAGAAGAAAAAGAAGAACTCGAAGAAGCTAAAGTGCTTTTTCTATGGGAAGATTAGGCACATCTAGAAGAATTGCAAGGACTTCCTTTCCCCGAGGAGATAGGTTTGATCTTCTAGTTATTAAAACTTGTTGGTTGAGGAATCAAGTGACACTTGGGTCATAGCATCTGATTTTGGAGCAACTAATCAAGTTTGTGTTTCTTTGTACGGGTTCAAGGAAACGAGAAGTCTACTACATGAAGACTTTCATGCTTCGGATAAGCAATAAACCCTTAGCGTAAGCTGAAGTAGCGGAAAACATCCATCATCATTTTGATAATTATAGGATTTTAGTTTTGTGAGATTGTTTTTATGTTCCTAGACTTAAAAGGAATTTAATATCTATAGCTTGTTTTTTAAAGACTCTTATTCAGTTTGTTTTAGTAATAAAGTGGTGATTCATAAAAACAAATCTTTTATTTGTGATGGATGGATGCAAAACAATCTATATTTTATCAAATCTAAGATGAACTTACTGCTTAACATAGAGGTTAATGATAATAACTCAAAAAGACCTAGAGCTTCTCACTCTAATAAGACCTATCTTTGGCATTTATGATTAGGTCATACTAGCTTGAATATGATTCAAAGGTTGGTAAGAGATGGACCTTTAAGTCACTTAAAGGTAAAATCTATGCCACAATGTGAATCTTGTTTAGAGGGAAAAATGACCAAAAGACCATTTGAGTCTAAGGGCAATAAGGTCGAAGGGGTTTTAGAACTTGTGTTTATTGATGCTTGTGATCCCATGAACATCCAGACACGAGAAGGGTATAAGTACTTCATCACTTTTATTGATGATTAATCAAGGTATAGATATGTTTATGTTTGCACAATGCATCATAAAATCGAAACTTTTGATAAGTTCAAAGAGTTTTGTGCTGAAGTGGAAAAGTAATTAAATTAACCCACAAAGGCATTTCGATTCGATCAAAGTGGTGAACACCTCTCTAGTGAGTACTGGAACACTTATTAGAGAATGAGATTTTATCCCATTTGACTGGGCCGGGTACTCCGTAACAAAATGGCATAGCTAAGAGAAGGAATAGGAATTTGTTAGACATGGTCAAGTCCATGATGAGTTATTCATCATTGCCTTTATCTTTTTGGGGATATGTACTACAAACCGCATGTTATCTTTTGAACAATGTGCCTTCAAAATTGGTTCCTAAAACTCCTCACGAGTTGTGGATAGGGAAGAAGACATTCTTAAACCATATTCGCATATGGGGACGTTTGGTTCATATCCTGTATAAGGAAGGGAATAAGTTGGAAGTGCATTTGAAAGTTTGTGTGTTTGTAAGATATCCAAAAGGGACTAAAGGGAGTTATTTCTATAATCCAAAGGAAAATAAAGCCGTAGCTTCAACAAATGCAACTTTCTTAGAGGAAAGTTACATGATAGACTTTAAGCCTTGAAGTAAAGTGGTACTCGAGGAGTTAGGGAGTAACTTAATCACTACCGGGGTCCAGTAGAAACCAATCCAATAGATGTAGAAAAACCAACCGAATAATAACTTATGGGGCTTCTATGTAATGGGAGGATCGAGCGTCAACCCAAGAAGCATATGTTCAATGGTGAGGCCTTTTTGGCTAAATCAGATGAACATGATAGGGATCCTTACACTTAGAAGAGGCTATGGAGGATATTGATTCAAAACTCTGGACAAAAGCCATGAACACTAAAATAAAGTCTATGGAGACTAATTGGGTCTGGGAACTTGTAGATCTTTTCAAAGGGGTAAAACGCAAAGGGTGCAAATGGATCAATAAGAGAAAAAGAGGAGCAGATGGAAAAGTCAAAACCTATAAGGCTAGGCTGACAGCTAAGGGATACACACAAAAAGAAAGAATTGATTACGAGAAAACCTTTTCACCTATAGTCATGTTTAAGTCCATTCGTATTCTCTTGTCCATAGCTGCCGCTCTCGACTATGAGATTTGGCAAATGGATATCAAGACGACCTTTATGAATGGTTATCTTGATGAGTCCATAGATATGGTACAGTCAGACGGGTTCAAGGTTAAGGGTCATAAGGGTAAGTTCTTTTCTTGGAACATAAGATTTGATTAGGTGATCAAGACTTATGGGTTCAAACAAAATGTGGATGAACCACGTGTTTACAAACACATTAACGATGGGTAGGTGGTTTTTCTACTACTCTATATAGAAGTCATTCTACTAATTGGCAATGACACTAGGTCATTGTCATCGGTCAAATTATGGTTGACCAAGCAAATTGACATGAAAGACTTGGGTGAAGCAAATTATGTTCTCAATATCCAAATCTTTTGGGATAGGAAGAATAGAATAATAGCTTTATCCTAAGCAAGCTATATAGATAAAATTCTTAAGAGGTTTGCAATGTAGGATTCCAAGAAAGGTGGGCAACCATCAAGGTCTAGAATAACTCTTTCTAAGAAAGACTCACCAAACTCTGATGAAGAAAGAGAATACATGAAGAAGCCTTATGCTTCAATAATGGGTAGTCTCATGTATGTTATGCTTTACACACGACTAGATATTAGTTATGCGGTCAGGATAGTAATTTGGTTTCAGTCGGATCTAGGACCGAACCACTAGGTTGCAGTTAAGCATCTTTTCAAGTACCTGATAAGGACTCAAGGGTATACACTAGTGTATTTGGGTAAGGATTTAACACCTCTAGGATATACTAATTCAGATTTTTAATCTTGTCTAGATTTGAGGAGATTGACTTCTAGTTTTGTGTTTACTCTAGGCAGCGATGCCATTGTTTGGAGAAGTGTTAAGTAAGATTGCACTTCGAATTCAATAGTGGAAGTTGAGCATGTGGCAACTAGTGATGCTTCGAAAGAAGCAATGTGGCTCTATAAATTCTTTGGGGATCTTAAGGTAGTTCCTGGCATGGATATGGCGGTATCACTAGATTGTGATACTAAAGCAACTATAGCTTATACTAAGGAACCAAGATTTCATAAGAAAAGTAAGCATATTCATCAGAAGTATCATGTGATAAAGGACTTCGTTGAGGGTGAGCATGTTACTGGATACAAAATCACAACTGAAGACAATTTAGTTGATCCATTCATAAAGACACCAACTTTAAGGGTATTCGAGAGGCATGTGGAGGCTATAGGGATGCATGATATGTAATATTTATTCACTTAGTGCAAGTAGGAGATTGTTAAACTTGTATGTCCTAAGGAGTAAAGTGTCGTAATATATTTTTGAAGATATTTTATCAATCAAGAATTTATTTATTATTCATATACCAAATGTTGTCCTCTTTACTTTATATTTGTTGAATATATGTTAAGCAAATAAAAGTCTAAGACTGTCAGTCTAAACCTTTAAGAATCAGGCATATAATGGATAGATTATGTGGAAGACATGATTCTAAAGGTGATGGTCTAAATCATAAGATTAGCAATCAAGGGAATAAAGTTGGGCACTTTATTCATGCTAAGAATGTTCCATTGTCTACATCTCTTACGGTAGATGGTTTGTCTTGGCTATCGGAGTTGGGCTCTATGAATAAAAACATTGGTACATTATTATAGGTGGCGATGTATTGGATTGGGACATAAAGTAGAATTTATTTGGATTAATAATTTCATCTGTGCAAATCAATTAACTTTAGATAATCATATATGTTGTATCTTAATCCTAAAATGACTAATAGGCCCATTATTTTGACTTATATCTTTTAATGTACTAAAGGGTTGACATCCTAACTTTGTGATGGTGCGCATATCGGTATGTTGGAGACATGACTTTTGATAGCATAGACTTGTCATTCATAAATATTGAATCCATGGCTCCATTAGTGGAGTCAATGATATTCTCTTTTATGTATTATCCTATAATTGGAAAACTAAAACTCTCAACCATTTGGATACATAGGTGTAATTAAATGGTATACTATCCTTGGATGGTAAGTTTTCTAATGGTGAAATAACGAAGCGAAAGATAAAAATAATTAGAAAGGTAAGATAGAATTTATCCTTAAGTTAATTGTGAATATCCTATTGGGATACGACACATTATGATATGTCATAGACACTTAATTTTGGCTTCGTAATTTTTATATAGTTCGATAGTATAACTCTAAGCTTTTAGTGGAGTAGCATTAGAGTTGATAATTTTGAAATGTGTACGTAGGATATTATATTTTATAATTATTGGAGCTTGAACTATATAGGTCCATAAAGTCTCCTTTGCTATCTCATAATAAATCCTGTAACGATACAATATATTTTTCTAATAAATGGGGGGGTGACATATGTTACATTATTAGATTGGGTGAAATTTGATAGGATCAAAAAAATTCATGTCTGTTTATCGGTTAAATTAATTTTTGTAAATTAATTTAAGATAAACTTGTTAAATTATCGAAATATTTATTTTCCTACAGATTATTTAGATATGACTGTTTTAATCAGATAACTTGTCGATTGGGTTATTTGAATTAAACTAAAGCTCTATCTAATGAATCTCCTATAGGAAATGAAAGATTCTGAGGGAGCATATTATCGTAAGTTTGGCATGTAGATCTAACGATAATTTGATCATGCATTTTTTACGTGATTTTATCAAAAGTTGATCCATATTTGAATTTTTGAGGCCTTATCTTAAAATAATTAACCTTGGGGATGACCTCCATAAATAGGAAGTGAGTTTTCTGAGTTATTCAAATCCGTTGAGAAGTTAAGAGTGAGTACTATAGTGTTAGATACTCTGAAAATCCCTAAGAGCTTTTGTTTATAATCATGAACCTTTGCTTTGGGTCTTCTCAATTGGTTGGAAGGAGAGTCACTAGGGAAGAATTGTATGATGTGTGCTCGCACACATTCTGATCATGGATATAGAATAGTAAAGAAGACCAGTTGGTTGAGCCTCTTCTAGAATGTTCTTCTCTTCACAGATTACAAGAGCTCTTTAGTATTTAAAGGTTAGTAAGATCTGGTTAATTTATCTATATAGCATGTCAAACTTATTTTTTGAAAAATACTTTGATCTAAAATTTTTAAAATTCTGCTATGTACATGTTTTTCTAACAGCTTGATCTTGCCAATCCCTAACTTCTAGAATACTGAGAGAGGCAAGAGATTGATGCTAGCCCCAAGGTCACACAATGCCTTCTTAAATGATGACCCTCTAATAATACATGGTATGGTAAAGCTACCTGAAACCTTCCACTTTTGTGGCAACTTGTGCTAGAGAATAATGCTACATTCCTCAATGACATTCACATTTTCATGATCCTCCAGCCTTATCTTGTTCAAAATCACCTCCTTCATGAGCTTGACATAATGGGACATTTGTTCTAAAGCATCATTGGAGGGAATGATGATGTGAATATTCTTGAAGATATCTGAAGACTTGGAGAATGAAGCGTCTAATTTTGTTTTTTGAAATCTTTGAGGAAATGGAAGCAGTGGTGTTATGATTGCAAGGTTATCTAGAAAAGAAAAAAAATTTTCGCTTTGTACTCTTTTTTGGTGGTTTCATTTCTTGACTTGACGATGGCTTGGATAAGGGAGAATTAGCATTCTCTTCTTGAAGCTTGGGACTTTGAACTTCCTTACCACTTTTAAGAGTGATAGCCTTGCAATGCTTTTGTGTTGTTGGGAAACTTGCTGGATTATTGGTAGATGAGCACTTGGGCCAATTGCCTAACTTGCATATCAATATCCTTCAGCAATGCTCCCAAGTTGCCAAGATTAGTGCCTAAATTGCTAATAGACTTTCCAATGCTATCTATTCTCTGCTTATGCTTGTTGAACCTCCCCTTAATTCGACTATGAACATCCTTAACATATCTTCAAAAGAGGGCTTCTTGTATGCAATTTTAAGCTCATAGCCCGGTGGTGGTTGCAAGACATTTTTCATGTTACCATAGGAAAAATTTTCAAGATTCCTTACGCTTAGATAGTAATGAGTTAGCAAAAGGTTGGTCTATAACTTGAAATTTTGGTTGTTGATGAATTAAACTTCTTCTTGATTGCATTCAACCTCTGAAAATGAAGGACTAGATAGAGCGCCAATGTGATGTTTGAGAATTTCTACCATATTATATATGTACTAATATAGGGTTGTGTTAAGTAATTTATGTACAAATTTTGTGAGCTTAATTTTAAGTTTAAAAAATTCTTAAGAGCCTAGGGAGCAAACTTAGTATCACATGATTATTATTTAAATCCAATTTTTGTGACAAATTTAATAAGAATAAATATGGGATTTTAAGATTTAATATCATGTTATAGTCCTAAGCAAAGTATGAATGATATGAAAATATGAGCTAATTGATGAGCAAGAGGAAAATAAGTTGCAATGTTTAATTGTTACAAAATGTATTACGAAAGATTTTATAATTAAAATGCAATTTAAGAAAAATATATTATGGAAAATATGAGAAATATATAGTATAAAAATTAAACAGTAAAATTGTGCAATATAAGAATAATACAGTATAAGGATTATACTAATAAAATTATGTAACATGAAAATTGAATTATATAAAGCTAAGTAGTATAGGAATTATACTGTATAGGGATGTGGATTAATATAGAAGGTTGTAGCATCTTATAAACTATATAGGAAAATATACTTGCAGTATAGGAAATAGTGTTACTGTATGGGAAAAATACAATGCAGTATAAATTTGGACTGTATAAAAAGCAAATGGGCCCATTTGATGACACTCCTTATGTGGAAAAAGCTTTACATCTCCCTTTATGGAATCTGGTTTAGGGCCATGAATTTGGAGCAAAATTTTATTTCATCCTTGAAGTGATGTTTTAAGTGGATAGGGTTTTGGTTAGATAATATTTCTTTTTTTTCATTATTTTCTTTGCTCCATAGAAACACCAAAGAGCCCATATTTCCCATGCAAAAACCAGCCCCTGTAGCAAGGATTTCTCTCAAAGTTTTGATGATTTTAAGCCTCTAAATCCTCCAAGGAAGCGAGATTAAGTGTTTTTGAGGAAGAATTGAAGAGTTTCAAGATGAGAATCCTAACTTTACCTACTGTGTTCTAGGGGTTTTGTTCATATTTTTTATGAGATTCTTATGGGTTATGCTATGGATTGTTGTCAGGGATCCCAGGAAGTTTTCTAGCACTACGAGGAGTAACAAAATCCCTTGAAATCCTTACATAAATTCTAAACCATAACCTTGAAATGGTTATGTATGTAAGGTGTTTGTTATAATGTTTACAGACTATGGCATGTAATAAGAAGGATATGGCATGATTGTTTAATGTTTTGTGTATGTTTGCATGGATAAATGGTAGAAACCAGGGTTTTGTATTAAAAAAATTAAAGTTTAAAAAACTTGAGTTCAAAGCAAAGTTTTGATGAGTTTCAAAAAATTGAAGCTTTGACAAGTTTAGAAGCTAATTTATTTTCTAGACAAAACATGAGATTTATCAAAAATATTGAAATAAACTACTTTCATGAGCAAAACTTTGCAAAGTTTCAATTGGATCATATTGAAATGTTTGAATGTTTGTTTCAACAAAATGAAAGGTGGCCACAATAGCCTCAAAATGTTGGAATTTGAGAAAATTTAAAACATAAAAGTTGTAAATCTCATCAAAACTTTTAACAATTACAAGCAGTTTGTGAAAATTCGATGTAGATTTTACATTATAAGTTTTAAGAGATTTAATCACAAAATCTCAAAACGGTAAAATGAGGAAAATGTCTTAAAATTCTTTGAGTTTGATCAAGGAGCTTTTACAAGTTTTAATCCTTGCAAAAAACTATAAGCTTTTATATAAAAAAAATGTTATTTTTTTAGTTTTAGAGTAAAAAGTCAAGATTTTGTGTTTCGACCAAAACTACAAAATCGTGTAGAACAAAAATTTTTACAATGTAAAGATGGCTTTTAATACAACTCTAAGTAATTAGTAATTTTATATTAGAAAGTGCAAAAGAATTTAGGAACCTTTTGAGAAAAACACGACAAGTGCGAAATCATCAAGATTTTTGTACTATGGGTAAAAATTGTAAAGTTTTGCTAAAATAGATTATTTGTGAAAAGAAAACTGATATTTTATTTTTCACAACATTATGAGTGGCAAGGAAATATGAGTTTACTTAAACTTGGTTCCAAAAGTTTTCTAAGACCAATTAATGGTAAAATTGTCATTTTTTGTAAAAAGGGGCCAAAAAGGACCCTGAAATGTCCCATTTAGGAAAGCGCCCTTTGATGGGAACTTTTCCATAACCTGTTAGTGTCAAGATGGTAAAGTAAAATAAGAAGTTTAGTAAAGTTGCATACAAAAAACCTATTAAGGGAAAAATAATCTTCTTTTATAAAATAGCTAAAATAGATCTCGAGCATTTTGATTTAGTGAAATACCCTTAGACAGAAAATGTTTCGTATCACATTAAGCAACAAAACCATTAAGTAAGACATGAAATTTGACGAAGAAACATTCAAATTTAGTAATGGAGAAACAAACCATTGGTAACAAAGCGAAAGAATTAAGAATGAGCATCTAATATTTAAATTGATCCATTTTCAGTCGAATAGGTCAGTACTAAGAAAAATTAGCTAATAGTTGGGTGCCATTTGAACAAGACATTCATCCAATTAATAAAAGGAAAAGAGCACAATGGGAACACTAGAGCGGTATTCAGATAAGGCTCAAACCTAACTTATAGCATGAAGAAAATGATTTTCAAATGCTATTTATATATTGAAAAGTGTTGCATTTGTTATGCCCATTATTTTAAATATTAAGTCATCATTTGCAATATGTTTACATTTGCTATTTTATTGTTTTAGACATTAAGTTATTTCATATACAGTATACTAACTAAGATTAGAAGATTGGTAATTTGAACACATAAGTTAAGATAAGAGAGTAAGGGAGATTTATGTTAAGTTATATTATGGCCTCAATGTTCAATAGTCAAGCGCATTTAGTGTGTACACTTGTAACGCCCACCGTTTTCTTCTACGAACACTTATGTTAATTTGATGTTAGAATATGATATCTTAAGTGCTATTATTATGTTAAGTAAATTAACTTTTTGGTTAGTAATGTCATAGGTGACAGTCACAAGAGATCAATGTGCATAGATTGCTTATGTCAAAAATAATGATAAGCACGAAGTATTTATTTTTTAAAGAATTTTAACTTGCTTTAAATTTATAATCTTTATAATACTTAAAAGATAGGTATGCCCTATGGTTATATTCTTGATGGTGACATGAAATTTATTGCATATTTTCTTATTTTTAAAATATTTACGATGTTATGATAATTACATGTGTAACATTTTTTTCTTATAGTGTTAAGAAACTCAATAATATAAAGTGTTCAAAAGAATAATATACAAATTCATATTTTTTGAGAAAACATTATTCTTGTGTATAAATAATTATGTATTATAATTATATTATATTATATATAACTATTTATCTTAATATTAATATTATATTATGTTATATATATATATATATATTGTATCGTTTAACGCCCCCTTACGAGCATTATAGAGAATGTTGTCTTTACCACAAAACTTAATAATTACCTTTAAGAAGTTTGAAACAATCAACAACACTCACAGAGATATATCCCAAGAAATAAATGCATATATTTTTTTGATAAAGTAAAACTAAGAAGCCAAAACTAGAAATACAATTTTGTATTCAACAAAACATAAGTTCAAAAGAACATATTACAAATAGAACTCAAACAAATAAAATGTGGAACATAATAGATTAAATTTTGATTGAGTTTAAATTCCTTCCATGCCATGACTCCATTTCTAATCCAACACTTGTTACACACATGCCTCCCTTTGTCCTTCATCCTAGTCAACTTGTATCTTATCTTTATCTACAACATGATATAAAGTTAAGTAAGCATAAGCTTAGTAAGTAAACATTCTTATCTCACAACATAAAACATTTCATAAAAATCATTATATAATATCGTAATCATAACGATCATAGTGCACAAGGCAGAGGTTCGTATAGAACATATCTTTTCATTTAGACTTCCATATTAAAACATTATTCATTTTATCTTTAGGAGCCCAAGCATTATACCATTAACATCATAGGCATACCATCATAAGAGAAGTAAGGTAGTCCCAACCCAAACATGACAAGTTCAAACTCTGTGGGACATCAT
>CAMOHE010001269.1:0-18651 GCA_946598075.1 Artocarpus hirsutus
AAAAAAAAAAACCTTTTGTATACTAAGACAATATTGACTCGACTACAATTCTGTCTTTCCAAACCACCCCAACCACCCTGTCATCAAACCAACAAGAAACAGCACAAAGAACACAGCAACAATCTTTTTAATGACAATGATGCGTGTACAGTCCCTCCCTCTACTTCAGAAGCAGCGGTCCCTATGAGAACTTTCTACAGTTTGACCATTCATATAAATTTTGATTTTTTAAGAAACCAAAATATATTTCCACTGTAAAAATATCGTGAAAATATTGACAAATATCAATTAAAATTTAGATATTGAGAAATATATAACGTAGTTTTTACAAAATTTCAGTACATGATAAAATTTCAACCAAATTTTGATTATGCCAAAAATTACAAAATTTAATAAGTTTTTTTTTACAATAATTTATAATTATTTATACTTTCGATCAATGAGTGTTTGTCTTTTATAAGTTTTACAAAAAATGAATTTGAGATCCAATTATAGCAGCTTTTTCGATAAGGCTCTTCATACTTATTATCCATAAAACCATGACCTTAAAAACTTTGATCGTTATGAAATTTTCAATTGTCCTCATCCGAGTAGCCTACCAATATCTCAATCAAATTTGCTATATGCTAAACTTTATGGTAAATTTATCATAAAGTTTAACATATAGAAAATTTAGCATAAAAGATGGCATATAGTAAATTTGACATTAAATATAGTATATAGCAAATTTAGCATGAACTTTCTAACTCTTTTGATTTTCATCTGTCAAGGAAGATCTAAAACAACGTTATCAACTATCTAATTAGCAGCTCATTGTATCATACTAGATTGTCATTTAAAAAATACATCATCTACCTTAAAAAATTAATCGCAATCCAAAGGATGCAATTAGTGTCCGTTTGGTAACTGAATTCGAATTGTGTTGATTGAGATTATTTTAATTTAAGTTGTGTGATTTGAATTGTATAATTTGAATTACAATTTAAATTGACGTTTGGATGCCCATTTAAAGTGTTAATCTGAATATGAAATAAAATTAAAATGTGTGTTTGGATAATAATGGAAAAAGTTCTTGATTAATTAACAAATCTAACAAAATCTTAATATTTATTGTATTAAAAAAAATACAATATGATATTGATTTAATCCTCTCTTAATTAAGAATGTAATGAAACAATAATCATCTCAATCGGATATTAAGTGTAAAAGTTATTATTTTTTCCACAAATATAGAAGAACGAATATGAGATTTTACGATAACAAACTGATCCGAGTAAAAAAAATTTAAAGGGGGAGTAGAACTCTAAAAAACTTGGATTCAAAAGATTCATTTGATTTGAATCTGGGAAGAAACAAAAATCTATCTAAAGGATTCTTTAAACGTAAAGTTCAAAAAATTAGCTTAATATACCAAACAAAGAGTACCTTAATTTTTAAAACAATTACATCATCTACCTTCATTTGACAAAAAAAAAATTAATGGTTACAATGACGCAATTAAACTGCATGGACATCTTTCTTTCCACCTGCACCCTAAATGGTTACAAGTGGTTGAATCAAATTGTACCAACTAGGCCCACAAATTTAGGACATGCCCCACCTAAAACAATGCCATGTACAGGGGTATATAATATTTCTTGAATTGTCTTGATTTGGGACCACTAGAGATGATGATCAGTGTGGCATCAAAAGAAAGGCCTTATGTATTTATATCGGTGAACTAATTCTGAAACCTGAATGGTGCTTTTCAGACACAGGGACGACGCAGCTCAGACTGAAAGATACCTCTCAATTTCTAGCCAACGCTTGCATGTACTTTTATTACTATATTACTATATCACTACACTGACGAAAGCCCTTTAATTTCTTGGCCTCAGAAGAAAAATATTTTCTTGTCTGAAATAATATATGATCGTACTCTCAAAAAGCCAATGCCAAAGTTATTATATATATAAATATATATAGTCTTTTTCCGCAAAAAATAAATAAATAAATAAGCTTCCCACTTTCCTGACCACGTAGTACTTGATGCTGCACACTGTGCAGTTTACGTTCATGACTTCTCTCCTCCTTTCTCATCATCATCTTACCTTGCTATTTTGGACCTTCTTCATCATGTTTTAATTGATGAAGTTTGCATTAATGTTAAGAACTGTTGTGTGTGTGTGTGTGTGTGTGTGTGTGTGGTACTATTTGTATATAAGATGATTCGTTTGAACACGTATCGTTTTTTCTTACCATATGCAATGATATTTACTGTTTGAGTTTGAAAATTCAACCAGCTGCTAGCTTCTCTAATATCTATTTCTCTGTGCAATCGTTTGGATCTGGGTGCAGAGATAAGAGATGATAAGATTGGATAACAAATTTCCAATGCCTTGTTTGGCAGTTGCCACTAATTGTCTTGGGATGGGATAAGTAAAGCCTAAGAGTCCGTTTGGCTTGTTGGTTTATCGGGTTTGAATTAAAGTATTGGTAGATATTGTATTTGGAAAGTCTTTTTGTGGCTTGGTTTAAAGCATTAATTTGAAGTTTTGAACTAAAAAAAAAATCCTCATAACTCTGATTTTTAACCCTTAAACCACCTACCACATTTTAAATCAACAAGCCAAACGGTTAGCTATATATAGGCTGGTGTAATGGTAAGGACGCTTTTTCATCTTCTTTTTTAAGATGTGCTTAGAGTTTGATATGTTATAGCCCTCTACTATAAGACTCTTGCCCGACAAATGTGTTGTATAGCATTGGATGTGTGGTGGTAGCCGGTAGGAGTAAATATTGAACTTATCTTTCAAGTAGAATTAGGTTAATTATTTTCCGTTCTATTAGTGGGTCTTAGGATATCCAAAGTGACAAAAAGGGGATGAAAGGCTGGAATATGACATTAACGATCCCTTTTTCAGTGAAAAAATGATCTAAAATCTTCCTTTTTAGTAGGAATAAAATTCTATTAAAATATATATGTGATATATATATATATGTATGTTATCCATGAAAAGTTAATGTCAATTTATTCCCTCTCAATGTTAGTTTTTCTTCATGATTACAAGCACAACTTAGATTTCTTCATCACATCACAAGTATAGAGTTCAAACTCCTTCCGCTATAGATTCAGAAAACAATGCTAGTTTTCTTCCTCTCCTAGCTCGCGCACGTCAAAATACTTGATGTTATTTTTGTTTGAAATTAGTTTTTATCTTACTATACATTATGTTACAAGATAGTTATTATTGGTTTCTTTTAATGGTACTGCATCAAACATTACAAAAAAAAAATATTTTTTGTTAGTGGACTGTCTATTTATTTAATTAATAATGTGACACACTCGTCCAGCTTATAATAGTACAAGAGCAAATCACCTAAATGAGAACTACATATACCATGCAAAATGATGACATGACACGGTCTAATGATTAACTTTTCTACTAGACAATACCTAAAATAGTTTACATAACTGCAGCCAGCTTATATTCATTATGAAACATATATATTTACTGATGTATCATAACTGATATATATATATATATATATATATATATATATATGATTTTGTAAAAAAATTCTTTAGTGTATGAAAAGATAATATATTTCTACTAAGATACAATTTTTCACCGTTATATGTTTTTTTAGATTTCATTAAATTAACACATTTTTTCTTGATCTGATAAGATTTTAATATAATTTAACGTTTAAAACATTGGCATGCCGACAGGGTATTTATCTGATACTCTATATACAAAATTATTCTCCTTATTTCCCATCAGATTACAAAATGAATTTTCCTACTAAATGACTCGATCAACTGCCGATGCAAAAGAGTACTATATCTAGAGTCAATTAATTAGCCCTATACGTAGGACCTGGAAATATTGACTTTTCTCATCTCTTCTCTATTTTTGTGTTTTTTTTAATTGTCATAAAAAAGATACCTCCCACAGGAGAAGATATGAGATTTTCAAAATATACATTATTGATAAATGTTACAAAAAAAAGTATGATAAAAATAAAAAAAATACATACAGATTTACGTAAAAACTTAAGACGAGAAAAAATTACAAATAAAAGAGAAGAAAATTACTAAACTTGAAAAAGATTACAAAATGGTAGCAACTAGTGAGGCTAAATTTGATAATATCAAACTTTAACGTACTACATCATATATATAGACATAAGCAAGAACTTTATTGGCCTAAAATATGAACTAAACGGTCCAAAACGTAAAGATTTGTACCACGGGCGGGATTAGTGATGGGTTACAAGATTGAATCTATTGGCTCGATCACTCCGTTACCACTACAGATCTCATAAAAAATCTTATATTTATTCTTTTATTATAATTATCATACTGTAAATTTTTTAGGTGACTTATCTAAATTCGGGTGACCATGTTTTAACAATTAAACCGAGTCCACCGAAGAAGTGCCTTCATTGATTTCCTACGCCGCACACACCCCACCCCCCCATTCTCTTCTTGTTTTTTCAACGACTTTTGAGTTGACACACCAACTACTTCAGTAATAAACACTCACATCAGAAATCAATTAAAGGGGGTTAGATTTAATTACCAGTCCTTTGCTTTTTATAATTATTATTGTAAGAGCGTTGAAGATGAACGGTCTCCAACATGATCTCTCTCTCTCTCTCTCTCTTCACCATAGTGATTCTGTCAAAGCTATATATATGTCAATATTGGACTGATCAAGCTTATCACTTTTGGTGGTGTCCACAGTGGTCTTTTTTTTTTTTCTGATTTTCAATTGTACTGTTTTTCATACTGCTATACAAATAGGGAGAGAAAGGCCAGAGAACCTTGAATCAAATAGTTATTCGGAACTTATGTCATGTCATTATCACATGAAAATCACACCTGTTCCCTTTTTATTGATGAATTACAAATTAAGGTTCATTAATAGATGTACTCTGTATATACACACACATACACACTAGTTCACTATCATCACCCAATGGGGTGTCCTTGGGGGTAATAGACATGGTGGTGGTCTATATGATTGAAGATTCAAGTGTTGGTGACTCTTTTTTGATAATTTTGAATGTGAAGGTTTATACCTATTAACCTAGTACTTGATTTAGAGTGCTTGAGAGTAGGTCTTCATGCAACATTACTGCTAGCTAGCACAGTTGGTGGGGTTATAGTGATCGAGCTCCTCTTTGAGTGATAAAAACTGACTTTGGAGCTTTCAGTTAGCATTCCTGTCAGCATGTAAGAAGCCTATTTTGATAACGTTCAAAAGAGGATACTAACACCAGTTACCTTTTGGACCTTTCTTTATCAGGATTTATATATTTTGTGTGTGTAGTATATATACATCTGTACATAGGGACACACATGCTCCAAAAAGACATTAGTGTCGTGACGAAACTTTTCTGTCGTTCAATGGACTCATGAGTCCACAGTCATGAGATTAAGATATATGAGATTCAGACGGAATTTAAAGCTAGGCTATATCTTTAAATTAGGCCTCGTGTTATACATGATTCATGAACATTCGTCAATATTTCTATCTACTTTAAACAGCTCTAAGAATATTAAGTAAATATTTTTGTTCTGTTATGGATGAGGGTTAACTTAAAAGGAAAGATTAATACTTAACGTTAATGGCTAATAGGACCTTCTTTTGTCCCTTTAACTTAAAAGGAAAGAGTAATACTTGAAAGCTGACATCTAATTAGGTTTTCTTTCTTCTGTCCCTTCAAAAGTAGTGATATAAAGTTTTTTTAATAGTCATGCAAATGCTACATATATACAAAAATAAATAAATAGAAAGACAGAGAAGTAGTTAACAATAACAATATAAAGATTTTTTTTTTCCTCTCAAGATATGTTCAAAGTAAATCAAAGTTCGATACTCTAAAACCCCACCTTAAAGTCTTATGTCTTGTCAATGAATTATGTGGAATTAAACTTGTGGTGATATGAGGAAAAACTAAGCCTATCATTTAAGTAAAATTAGATTAGATATTTTCTATTCTTGTGATAAACCAGACAGAATGGAACTAATGATCTATTTTTATTAAGAATTATATATAAAAAAAAAGAAGAAGAAAAATATACATAGAAGACATATGAACAGATGCAAAAGCTATATGTTGTACATGCATATGACAGATTAATATAATGTTATATGTATATAAATGTTATATATATATATATATCATAAGCATACACATATTTTTTTTTTATGACTTGCACATCGAAAATCTTATGTTGAGCCAAAAGTCAACCTAACACTCTTAAATATCGGGCCTCCTAGCCAGACTTTCCATAAAATCATATGAAAATAGGTTTACACATATATATCGGAAAAACATGAAATGGGCCCAATAATGATCAGGTGTTCATAGCCATACGGAACAAAGCTACACGCTAGGATGTATAATAGCCCAAGCATTTTTTGGAATTTGGTCTAATAGTTGGATTACTCCATAAAATCTATACCTTGCTTAATCATGCTGAAACTTAATTCCATCCAATCTTCTTGTCTAATTTTTGAACGAAAATAGAAGTACATAAACCAAGAAGAAAAAGAAGGACTTTATTAAATTGGAAACTGTCCACATTATACGAATTTCATGACTTCCGGCTTATAATTATTTAGAATATTCTTTCATTTATTTGCAAGAAATGTTACAATGGAGCTACCAATAACTTTATTCCTTTTTGGGTGTTTTCCAAATTGAATATGCTTTTCAATAATGGAAAGTGTAGGTAATTTTGGAGTGTCTCATAAAATAAAATAAATTATTAAGTGAGGCTGAATTTCTATGGCGGAAAAGAAGAAGAAGAACAAGTTAAACCATTAAATTACAAGAGAGTGGTATTTTACACAAACATGTCTTCTCTCTCACTCCTAAACGAACTCGCAGAATGAGAGAGAGAGAGAGAGAGAAATTGAATGTTCTTTCCCCCTTCTCAGTTGTCCAAATTCATCCCCTTTTTTATATGAGACAGTGACATTTTTTTTCTTCTTTTCCACTTGATGATAGTCCTTGGCTACTTTTGGTTCAATTTATCCCCCATAAGGCCAAATTACTTTTTTTTTGGGGGGGAATCTATTCACTTTACCACTAAAATCTACTGAATCTTAAACCAAAAGGTTAACGTGTTAATTAATTATAGTTGACGTCACAATCTAACTAATGTAATAATAGCAAAACCATAAAAACTAGGTCTAGTTTAATGTTTTAATGATGTTAACATGTCATTTACTCTTAAAAACAGTACTAATGTTACTTTGATTTGACAACAAAACATCTCCTGATAATCACTGAAAACGGGAAAAGTTTGCTCACAACAACATAATTAATTAAGATAAGCTAACCCTTCAAATAATTGTCATTGTCTAACACATTGCGGCGAGAGATTTTTCTCATAGAGCATAAAAAAAAATGATTAGAACCAACGTTTTGATTTAAAAATTGTAGCATATGAAAGCTTTTTATTATAGCTTTTTTATTGTACCATGCAAAAGCTTTATACTGTTTACAGTTATAACTGATGGTTAAAATCGTTCTTCCAAATAGTCCATATAAACTTTTTTTTTTAATTTCTCATACAATCTTTTTGTGAAGATCTTGCCCATGTTAAATTTCCATGCATTTAAAATTCTGAACTCATGATAATAGCTTGAAAGAGAACCAAAAAAAAAGGTCTATACGAAAAGGAATACTATTCTACTACCAATAGTTAATGTAATATTAATTAAAAAAGAAAAAAAAAACATTGTACTTTAAAGAGTAATGTAATTGGATGGATTAGTGCAATGTGAAAGACTTTATAATGTCCTATGAATAAGTTATAAAAGTCCGTAGAAAGTGACATATTTAGATAATTTCAAAATACAAGGTATTTTCGTGTTACACATGGTCCTTAACAAAACGAATTGTCCAAACAACTTGTCTATTTTAGTATTGCCAATTCAAATTCCATGCCTTAAAAAAAGAACGAGCAAACTTACTGAGCGGAAGGCGGTGTCCCATGTACAGTGTTGAGTATTTATTGTTCTCCTGTTCCCTCTATTCAACTGTTAACGAGGACAAGAGAGAGAAAGAGGAGATCAGATAATACATATGACCAGTCAAATGTACAGAGAACTTCTGCATGGGAATAACTCAACCAAAAAATTTTATAATAATAATAATGAGAACAATAAAATTAGCATAATTTTTTAGTGTGTCTCCTTTGTTTATCTCTCTATCCCTGATCTTTATATAAGCACAAGGCCATCCTAGTTTGTCACAAACCAACTACTAGTTTTTTCTTTCCTCTTCTCCCTTGATTTCTCTGCTTCTTAAAATCTCCCTTCTAAGGTTTTCATCAGCTTCCCTTCTCTTATATCTTCCATAATACACCATCTCAAAACAAAAACAAAAAAAATTAAGGAACCACACACACACATACATACATACATACATATACACATATATATATATATATATATATATATATTCATGGCAGCCTTTTCATACCCACACCACCCTGTTCTTCTTGACTCTGTTTTGTTGCCAAACAACAACTCTCACATATTAATCAAAAACAATATGTCTGGTCTAATATCAGACAATAATGTCATCAGTAATAATTCTCAGTTCTTCCAATCTGTCCATGGAATTGGTATCCCTTTAGAAAGTACTAGAAGCTGCCTTGATCATCAAAGCTCAACAATAAAGGTTGCTGATGGTCTTGATCTTCATGATTTTAAGGATGAGAGTACTACTTCTGTAACCACCAAAAGAAACAGCACTGATTCTTCAACCGTTGTGGATAATTACAACAATAAGCTTGAGAGTGGAGAACAAGTCACTCAGAAGAATAGTATTGCTTCTCCCATGGACAACAGGAAGAGGAGAATTAACAACTATGGGTCCTCCTCAAATTCTTCTCACTCCAAGGTAAAGTTTGTGTTTTCAATTATTTTTCATTGTTTTAGTAGTTTCTGCATGATGGTCTTTGTTAAAATTATAAAATAATTAAAAAATGGATTTTTTTTTTTTACTAATGTTTTGGTAGGATGTTATTGGAAGAGGAAAGAAGCAGAAGAATTGTAATGATTCTTTGGTGAAAGATAAAGAGGAGAAGAAGAAAATAAAGCAGAATAATAAGCAAAATGGGAAAAAGGTTTCAGAAGAGCCTCCGACAGGCTACATTCATGTTAGGGCGAGGAGGGGCCAAGCAACTGATAGCCACAGCCTTGCAGAGAGGGTACTTTCTTTTCTTGTTTTAACTTTTCTTACATCTAAAATTTTATATTTTTTTCAAAAAAAAAAAGCTTTAAAATATTATTCTTTTCATAAATACTTTTATTTTTGTGTAAATACTTCAAAGTAATTTTCTCTTAAGTTTACCTTCATTAACTTTTTACTTGAATAATATATTTATTTTTCATTATTTTTCTTTATTTATTTTGTTGTTTTGCATTTTTTTGTATTAAAGTTTTTTCTTTCTCTTTTTCACCTTTTTTCCTCGCTAAAATATTATATCTTAAATGTGTTTCGTTAAAATTATTTTTTCTTCTATTATTTCCTTGATTGAAATAATTTTTGAATAAAATGTTGATGAAAGTGGAAAATATTTTTGAATAAAATCTAATAACAAATCAAAACTAAAAATTAAATATTTAAAAATGAAAAAGAATATGTACAACATTAATATGGAACTTCCACGTGTGAAGCACGTAGTTTCCACTAGTGATTATATATAATTTGGACATGCTCACATTCAGTGTGTAATCTGGGATAAAGCTAACACTTCTGCAAATGTTTTTATTTTTTATTTTTTATTTTTATTTTTTCCAGGTTAGAAGAGAGAAAATCAGTAAGAGGATGAAGATGTTACAAAGACTTGTTCCTGGCTGTGAAAAGGTGAGATCACTAGTGGTCAATATAGTAAAATAATATAATTTAAGTAGTTTCTAATAATTTCTTGTCCTCACTTTGTCTATCTTTTTTTTTTCCCTCAATTTCAAAAGAATAATAGTGACACTTATTTATGTTCTTACTACAAGTTTTGAAGGGAGTTTTTCTTCCGACAAATTTCATGTGGTTTTGTTTTAAAAATAGTTAACTGGAAAGGCCCTCATGTTGGATGAGATTATCAATTATGTTCAGTCCTTACAGAATCAAGTAGAGGTACGTACCGTTAAGCATAACTATTATTTTCCATTATTATTACCTAGACAATATCATGTTTACTATGGAGTACTTGTGTTTTTAACCAATTAATGTGGACCTTTACTCTCTTCTTTTTTTTTTTTTCCCTTCAGTTCCTTTCAATAAAGCTTGCTTCTTTGAACACCATGTTTTATGACTTTGGAATGGACCATGGTGCATTTCTTGTCCGACCAGAGGTAATTACACAAAGAAATAGCTAGCTCGTTTGGGTGTGTATTTCAAACCATAAAATCGTGATTTAAACCTATTTTATTACAGTGTTTTATAATATTTGAAACATAAAATTATGGTTCGAAGTATCTTTTTCCAAAACTAAACAACTTCTCAATTTTACTTTTTTTTTCTACGTTTTTGTTTTTATACTAATAAAATACATGTTTTCTTTATTGACTTTTCGTTGCAAAAACATGTATAGGGTTTGAACACCTTGGTGGCTTCTTCACAAATTCCATGTGTGCCACAATGTAGCCAAACCCAACCCACAGCTGCTAATTTCACAGCTGACCATCATAACAACACCACTGTCCCAGCAGCAACCAACTTCAATGTCACACCCAATATTAACTATCCTCTTTTGGACAACTCAGCTTCTGTTTTGCTACAAGGACACAGGCCAAGTGCTTTCTCTAATGTATGTACACTGTTTCTATTATTATAGTTGTTATATTATTTTTAAAATATAATATTCATGTTGTCATATAATTTTTCTTTAAAATAACAAGGAATTATATAAATATTCCTTAAAGAACATATTTTATGTTTTCTGATGTTGACAATCAACATTATTTCATTTTCAGGAAAATGGGCCTCTTTTGTGGGATGTGGAAGATCATCACAAACAAAGCTTTCTTAATCCATCTGGGTTCAGCAACTTGTGTTTCTTCAATTAATATAATTTTATAACCACCCATTAAAAGCTGCTCTACAAACATAGTGAGCCTTCAAAATCTTGTCTCATATATGTACATTTCAGACACACATATATACATGCACATACTATATTGTAAAAGCTCAACTGTAGTTTTATGTTATAAAAACATTATTATATATGGTTTTCAGCATATAAATTATAACCCACTAACTTTGTTGACAAATATATTTTTTTTTCAATGCCCTTTTTCCAGGTAGTGAGGACAAGTCTAAAAGCAGGCCAAAAAAAGAAAAAAAAATAAGAGAAAAAAAAAAGAGAGATAGACCAAGGAATGGGAAAATTAAAGCTAAGGTTCTTTTGTTGAGGTATTTAGCTCCAATGGAGAAGGATTCTTCAAAGAGGCACTGGTTCCAAAGTCCCAATAGATTGTAGTGGACTCTGAACAATGAATAAAGGGGCAGCAGCAGAAGCATCATGAGACTCAATGGATATGCCATGAAAAACGCAAAAAAAAAAAAAAAAAAAAGAAGGACAGATATAACCGACCAAATAAGACCAGATCTTTTGTAGATCCCTTGTTCCTGTCCATCTTTAACTCCTCTAGTCTTAGCATGCACAAATTCCAAGGTCCTCTCCTAGTGGTGGCTAGGAATTGGAAAAACATTTTTTTTTTTTAATTTTGATTCACGTATAATATATTGTAATTTTATATGATACTATTATAAGGAAATAACCGTTAATAATTTTGCATATTCTGGTAGTTCTTACAGTCGTTCTGTTATTATAGTTTTTTTTACTGTTACGGCCCACTTTCTTTTGTTAGTGGACTTTTAAGTTAAAAATTGTGTGGAGTTGATTCTGTTTAGCCATGTTACGTATGTATAAATACATGTGTATTTTTTTGGTTTGATTAGCTGCCCTTGTATGGGAATCCTTTGGATTTTATAATTTTTTTTTGTCAATATTTGGTTTCTGGGGTGAATCCCCCATTACTTGAAAACATACTTCCATACTATTAGCTTGTTTGAGAGCCCAGTTCCAACCAATAAATAATGTAAAACTCTTAGCTACAGTAAATTGCTACAATATAAAACTCTTATATGTTATAATTTTTAAACCAACAACTTTAATTTCAATTGCGCACTCTCCCAAACGGTCAATATATTTTCTTTTATTTAAAAATTTTTGCCAAGTATTGTGCTACACTTTGACCCCTTTTAAGGGGCTTTCAAGTCAAGATTTCAGTGTATATAACTAACTGAGAGTTCTATGGTTGCTAGGCTGCAAGTGGAGATTGAATAATTCTAAACCGTTAAATTTTGTTATTTCCATCAAACATTTGATACCATTGATGTAATAGTTAAAAATTGTGTTCTACTAATATAATATTTGTTATAAATAACATATCCTGCCTCAAAAAATCTACATAACTTCGGAACAATTAACATTTAAAAAAGGGCTTTTCATTCAAGTTTACAGCATTGTCCAACGAGGAACATAGAATTTCATGGTAGCAGCGGAGAATGAATAATTTTCAACCGTTAAATTTTTGTTCTATTTTGTCAATTATATTCGATACGATGTGAAAAACTTTGTTCAATATCCTGTTAGAGAAACTCTCCACAACATTGCAATAAAAAGCATTAACAGAGAAAAAAAAAAGGAACTTTAGCATTAACATTAAAAAAAAAAAACGGGGGGATAAACACGCCATTGCCTAGAACAAGTAATATCTACATTTGGTGGTATAATAAAAATGACGAAATAGAAAGCTCAATGCAAGGACAAACTTTTCTGTTATGAAGTGATATGAACATCACATGCAGAGATATGGCCGCAGCTTTCAACCTAATGGACCATGAACCATGACTTAGGTTTCGAGCTTTATTGCTTGCTTTTTTCATGGAGACAATAAGCAAAGAAATGGAGGTGGAAAAAAAAATGTTATGGAGAGCTTTTGTTATTGTGAAAGGGACTTCCATTAAAGAGATTTTGGATTTTCGAAACTTGCCCAACAAGGCCATTTCAGCATATATGTCCATATATGCTGACCAAGTTAAATGGTCTGAATGCTAAATATTGCACATGATCATATAGATAAATTGGTGGCAACACATATATATATAATATATATATATATATATATATATAATTTTCATAGTGTTCATCATCGATTTAATAATAACCATATGATTTGGACAAACAAATATTTTAACGAGTCAGCCACACACGAGAAAAAAAAAATTGTCATGATATATTAATGTTTAGAGAATACATAATTTTTTATTCAATGGTACCAAGAAGAAGGATGATCTATTAGGGTTCTCTTATTTAGCACTCTGAGATCGATCTCTATTTTCCACACTAAAGCTAAAATTATGTCTCCCATCGGCCTACCGATATGGCTTGAACGAATGTGATTTTGAATACCGTATACTAATTACCTAGCTAGAAGCTAGTTTTAATTTATAATAATGTACTAATGGAATAACTTTTTTCTATCTTAAATTGCTAAAATTATCACTCAATTCATGGGATTAAGAATCACATTCGCTCTTCACGCAACATACAGAATTACATTATTTATACAGAAAAATTAACGATTAATCATGCTGTTCTTAAGACATCTTTAATTAGAACGTTTAAGGGAAAATAAGAAAGAAAACTGTGGACTTGGGAAAAAAAAGATTAAAAAGAACATTTGAGAAACCGCAGAAGGAAGACAATCCATGTGGTTTATGTGCTCCACCTGTTTTTTTCATGTTGACCCACATGTTTTCATTTTATCTCTCAGATCAACTGGACTATCCTCTTGCATATGTGGTCCAATTGACAAATGTAATATATATACAATATTTGAATGTGTGTGTGTGTATATATGTATATATATATATATATATATCCACTTTTATTACATAGTTGAATGTCCCAGTTAAAAATTAAGTACTCTTTTAATATTTGGCAAAATGTGTTCAGTACCACAACTCTTGCACAAAGGCCAAACGTCAGCTCTAGAAACAACTATCATCTTCTAACTTCCTTTTGCTTTCTTTTCTACGTCTTTTAAAAGCTCTGAGGCTTTGGTGTGTACAAGTGTTCTAACATGAAAAAAAGGGAACATTGTCATGCTCTCATTATCTCATAGCTAGTCATATATATGGATCTTGATGATTCAACTTTTTCCTTTTTTTTTTTTAAATAACTTTTTTCACATATCATGACCAATCAAAGAAAACTGGCCCAGAAAATGTTCTCTAGTGTTTCCACAACCCGATTTTTAAATCATTTTTAACTAAAACTTTTAATTGCTATAGTGTATAGCTCTTGCATACTATAATGTTTAAAAAAGTGAGTTACAATGTAAAGCTCTCACATTTAGTTCAAAAATTTCAGTTCTAACCATACTTTTTAAACACCCTATAAGTATTGTCACTTGGCTGAAAAAAGCTTCCAAGATGAAGTTTAAAAAATGTTCATGCATAGATGAGAGTTAATGTGGGTGTGCGTGTATATACCATATGTATGTTTATAAATATATATATTTCATGTAGTCTAAATTGCTAACTACAGTCTAGATATTAATGCCATTAATGCTAAAATTCATACGTTAATGCTTATCTAGCTTTCACCAAACGCACCAATTCGTTCTTTAGAGGTCCCCCCATGTCTTCTGCTTTCCTATTTCTATGTTTTCTGTCCCATATTTTTTTTTTAAAAATAGTTCTAGTCAAGGAACATAGCTAGTGTCTTTATTAGGCTAACTGATCAAAATTATCGTTCCAATCCTAATCATCGAGATCTAGCTTTATATAACATATCTTACATTTAGCTTTCACACACACACACACATCAATTATGGCGGTGATGATCACAGATCCAAAGACTTTATGAGCTGGAAGAGAGAGTGTTTATATATTTATATATATATATATATATAATTATTATTGTTCTATGCATTAAGTCAAGACTAAGTTTAAAGCTAGATGCTTTAAACGTCATGGAATGTGACACTGATACTAGAGACGTATAATCAATAGCTGTTGCCTTATGTTTTTCATTTCTACGTATTACATCCAAAGAGCTTAGAAAAATTTATCACACATATTAATTATGATGATTTAATGAATAAGTTTATAGCTAGATGATTTAATAAAGTTAAAGGCATATACACACATATACATTTATATACATACGGTCTTTCTCAATCTCTTTATATATAAAAATGAAAAACATAACATGATAGTTACTAAACATAATATTGATATTGAAGATTTATAATCAATGAATGTTAGGAAATCTTTACTAATCATGAATTTGAAGAATAGGAAATAAATTTCAAAAGAAAATAAATTAAGTTCCATAAAATTAAATTCCAGAATCGCATTAAAGTGTCCACTAGTCTATTAGGGAATTAATTCACATGGAAGATTGAATTCCTATTATTTTGTTTACTTTGCTAAAAAATGAGAAAGAACTAGAACAAAATAAATGTGATATTTAACTTAAAGCAGGGATATGTTTAGAAAACAAATTTGTTAGTTCCTATTTTTTAGGAGAAGGAACTAAATTCCGTAGGTAGAATATAGGAGATAAGTTCCTCATATTAAGGAATTTAATTCCTTATTTATAGGTGGGACCCACCCCATTTAATTTTTAGATACAATAAAAAACATTATAATTCAAATCAAGTACCTCAATTCTTTTTCTGAATTAAGATCGCTGATAAGTAAACATACCCTTATATTATATTTTTCATTTCTACATATGTGACGGACAATCCAAAAAACCTTAGAAAAGTTTATCTACATATGTGTACATGCGTGTGTTAAATGTAGCTAGTTCTAGAAACATTTCATAACAAGTTAAAGGGATGATATGATATCACTAAGCAAGCTCATGATGTCCCCCATGACAGTGGAACACTTAAAATGTCTCCCAAAACTCAAAGGGAATAAGGCCATGCATATCCGATATACACAAATATCACAAGTAAGCATTTGAAAGATCATGTCATGAGCTGAGTTAGTAGAAAGCAAAGTCCTCACCAGCTCGACACTTGGTAAGAAAAAAAAAATAATGGGGAAAAAACCAAAGACACTTGTTTAAATCTTATCTCTGGTAACATTCACAAAGACAAAATAAAATATATATGCCATATATATTTTAGAATTAATATAAAATATTCAACGAACAGGGTTTTTCCTTTGCTTTGTCCCAAACTCTAATATAAAGCTAAGCATTATTAGCCAATGGGAATGCAGGTTTTCTCTCTCAGGTTGCCACGTAAGCTTACCTGGAGACTTCCTTGACTTTCCAATGCTAATCACATGCATGACCCTTCAATATCAACGTGAATGATATTTTATATATATATATATATATAAGGAAGGGTTATATTTTTAATAAGAGTATATTATAATAACAATTGATGATTTGTTGTAATAATTTCTTTACTCAACTATCTTTTTTGTTACAATTATCAAATTAATATCAAACTGCTAAAAATAACAGTATTTATTGAAACAATAACCATTAAAACTATATCCATATATGTATATGTTGGGACGGCAAAGACAGGAATGAATAAAATGAAGATAAAATAGACATAAATATTTAGTATGGTTCACCTAAATTTGGCTACGTCTATGTGGCAAATATAGAAGGATCTCACTATTAAAACATGGAAAAATTATCTTGTCTCTAGATCACAAAGAGAGAACAACAGAAACCCCTCTCTCAAGAAAATAGGAGAAACACCTCACAATTATCTTTTTTAAAATAAGGAGAAAACTACCAAAGAAATAAGGAAAAAATTAGACTTTAAAGAAGGAATTCAAAGAATGAGATGATTGAGGAAAGAGGATAGGAGCTCTATTTATAGGCAAGCTCCTCCTCCATTTACGTGTTCAAAACACGTTCTTTTCTTCACTTCAATGTAACACAACATTATTTTTTTTTTTTCCCTTTCCTTTCTCCCTTTCCTGTTTTTCTTAAGCCTCCTTTTTCTTATTTGTCAAAAAAGTTAGCTTTTTTTTGTTTGCCAACAAATGAGCAACTCTACATGCTCCTCCACTACATTCTCCCATTTGGAGATTTGATTAAGAATCAAGCATATCTCCACATCATCCCTTTTGCTTTGCCACTACCGTGCTGCTTACGTCTCCATTAGGACGTGCAAGGATCTACACCATGTAATCTTGTCAATATTGATTAGCTTAGTCAAAACATCCGCTAGGTTGTTCTTGGTATGGATTTTTTGCATGTCTACATTTCCATCTTCCGCTACTTCTCTCACGAAGTGATACTAAATACTTATGTGCTTTGTCCTGGAATGTACCGCCCGCCTAATTTGATGTAACGGATAATGTTATGTTAATGACGACGTTAATGTTATATTAATGATGATGTTAAGTGATATGCTATGATATATGATAAATGGTGCTAACCATTTTATTTTAAGTGTTATGACAGGTGACGCTCGCGTGGAATTGATGTGCTCAAATGTTCATGTCATTAATGTTATGTGTTTAATTATATTTTTATGGACAATTATATGTTATGAATGAATTTTGAGTGTTAAGGCAGTTCGGCAGGCCGGACTATCAAGTTCGGTAGGGCGAAATGATGTCCTCAGAACGGCAAGCCGATGGTATATCATCGGTAGGTCGGACTTCTGAGATCGACAGGCCGAACTCCTGAGATCGGCAGGCCGATGACAGCTGACAAGTAGTCAGCAGAAATTTCACAAAAATTTGTGATAAGGTGGAATTTATTTTTGAACGTTTTATGCTGATTAAATAACATATTTATGGGATGACTTATGTTAATTTGGTAATAAAACAATTGACTTTTGAATTTATTGAATTTAATGGATAAGTTTTCCCGTTTTACAAATGCGAAATATGGCAACTCGTTTTGTTTTTGGAAGTTTTGACTTTGTTTCCTCAAACCACTCCTCTTTCCACGAATTTTGCCTTTCAATTAATCAAGATAATTCTGATTTATGGAGATAGGGGTTTCATTTCATTTTAACGCTCTTCCTTCTTTCTCTCTCCCTATCACAAACTCTCTCTCTCACACTCTCTCTCCCTCACTCGATTTTCTTTCTCTCTATCACAAACTCTCATCCTCTCTTCTTATTCATCCTCTCAAAATTCTTCCCTGTTATTATTATTAAAAATATGCAAAAAATTTCTTTGGATTTTTTCAAAGGAGCTTGAAGAAAATATTGTTCTAAGGTATGAGTTAATTTTCTTAGTATTTCTGAATTTTTTCTTCTCTTCAAAGCGACTGCCATATCTTTATCTATGAAATATATTTTTCTCTGAATTTTTAATATGTTATGTATGCATGAGTTATGTGATTTTTCCCCCAAGTCTCACGATATTTTGAATTTTATATATAAAGTTATGATTTTTCTATTCTCCACCACTCACTGTGATTGTTGCTGACTGTTTTTGTGCATATATGTATGGTTATTATTTTTGTTGTAAATGAATGTGTTATTTCACGAAATTTGGTAAAGAAGTTTATATGTATGTTAAGAAAAGGGCTGTAATATATGGTGATGATTTGATTGATATGTTAAGAGT
>CAMOHE010001271.1:0-10284 GCA_946598075.1 Artocarpus hirsutus
TCTCGAGTACCAATTGAGCTAATTGGTACTCGAGAAGGAAATAAGAACATCTTAAGGGAGGTTTGAGGTTCGAACCCGAAGGACACGAAAGAAAACCCTAAGGGGCCAGAGGGCCCTAGAGGGGACAGTACGGATGAGTGGGCGGTCCGGGGATGGTCTACCAATAAAAGCCATAAGTCTAGGGGCCTCGTAAGGTGGATCCTATGGAGGCTTGAGGGAGTACGCCCGGGCCGGACGCCACAATAAAACACCCGGGCAAGACGCCACACCCTTACTCTCTCCGTGGCTAGCGTGCTCTGATTATATAACGTCAAGGCCCTACTATATGATATTTTGAAGTATTACTCTACATTTATATATATATTAAAAAATAGTTATTTAACGGTGAATTTATTTTATTGAACATTGTTAATTGATGAAAATATTTTGTGAGAGTTAAGATGTACTTACTAAGCATTATGCTTACTAGATGTTTCTCATATTACAGCAAGGAACAAGAGTTAGGTTTGACAATAAAGGAGCTCAGTGTAGGTGTATGCGTTGTGGTAGAAACGAAATATCAGAGCGACACATCCTGAATTAATGATGATTTCAACTATTACTTAATTATTTATAATTCTATAGATTTTAGTTTTTCATTTACTTTATGAGATTCTACATGTTAGAGATATTTTGTTAAGTTTAAGGTTTTTGGTAACGTTGCAACTATGTTTTTATTTTTAGATGAAGTTTATTTGATTTAATTAAAAAGTAATTTTTTAAAATAAAAAATCAAGCTATTTTTGTATTACTTTGTTATTTAAATTCCGCAATAATTATGTTTTACAATAAATGCTAGATGATATGAGACGACAACTATGACATCCCGTGAGGGAGCATTATACCTTTGATGTTAAGACTAACTATTCCTGTAGGTAGTCGGTTAGCCTAATAGCTTCGCTATTCTATCAGGCTAACCTAGAACGAAAACCGTTTAAGGTAAGTAAATATTAAATTGATTTAAAAGTTGTGACCATATGAAATAATAGTAGTATATATTTAGAAATAAACTAATTGTTTGAAAGTAAATTAAAGTTTTATTTCATATGTTTGTATGGAGATATCAATTAATTCAAAAAATAAAATAGACCAAAATTTATGGATAAATAATTAGATAATATTTATATGTTTAGGTTTTTTTATTAAATAATTAAAAGATAACGATCAAACTTAACGATTCCAATGACGTCCATTACACGCCAGTCTTTGTTGAAAAGGCCAATAAAAATAACATCGCTCGGTTAATTTTCTTTTATGCCATCGTTTCACAGTTTCTCCTCCTCCCAACCTTCTTGAAAGAAGGAAGTTTGTAGAAGAGATAAAAAGCGAGAGTAAATTTGACATGGGCTAGACTAACAGGGATATAGAGATTTCCGTTGGACAGAGAATTTGACAGAAAGTCTAGGCAGAAGATGTGGGATTGTCAGTCTAAACTCTCTGTCAATCCAACGAATAATTAATGGACATGCCAGCCATTGTTAAAAAGGCCCTAACGGAGTTTACAGATAACATATCCCTATGTTAACTTTTGCCTTTGTGAAATCATTTCACAGTATCACTTTCTCCCTACCTTTTTTAAAGATGGAATTTTTTAGAAAAGATAAAAAAGTGAGAGTGAATTTGATATGGGTCAGACTAAAGAAGGTATAAAGATTATCTTTTCCGTTAGCATTGTTTAATCATGTGACCGATGTGTCTGTTAAAGATTCGTTACACAGAGGATATGAAAGGGAGTCTACGCAAAAGATCTGGGTTCATTTGGTATAGAGTAGCACAATAATAGATTGCTTTGTCGAGAAACTGTGATGGTCCAAGGAAGGCCGAGACAAATGAAAGCCAAGACTTTAAGCGATGCTTTTACAATAATTCAACTTTTTCTTTGTTATTTTCTTGTTTAATTTTTTAAAAAGTATTCAAGTCTCTCTCGTTTGGTACGTCTTCGTAAGCTTCACAACCACACGTTTAGTGGAGATTTTTTAGATTCTCTTTTGAAAGTTGAAGCTTTGCGGTTAAAGAAGCTAGCGGCTATACATAATAATCATCTCGTGTTCCTCGTTTTCCGAAAACAATATTGAAGGCATTTCTTAATCCTTATTATTCTTTGTTGCTTCCTTCTTCAATCAAAGGCTCTACTTTCAACTTGCGTGGAAAATACTCACATCATTCTTTCTGATTGTTTGGACTGCCCATTGACCGTTTGGCTGGTAAGAAACAGTGAAGAATATGATAAGATAATAAATAAATAAATAAATAAACACAGTTTCATGCTTCATATCAAATATCTTCGTAGTTGCAAACAATTTCTGCTAACGTATTTATTAATATGGTATGAATTTTTGGTTGAAATAAATTTCGTTTACTTTCTTTCACAGTTATATCTAGTGCTATAAGCACGAACTTATTAGTTGGAGTCTGAGGTTTTTTCCTTTTTTTCTTTTTTACCATTTTTCTTGTTATTTTGCTTCTCTATGAATCTATGTATATTTTTTTCCCCCTCAAATATATTTACTTATGTAGTCTTTTATCTCAATTTGTGGTGGATGACCCTTTATAAAACAAACTTTAAATAAATGCTCCTGGTTTTGAAAATTAATTTTTTTAAAAAGTCAAACTCTTGGCATAGCGTGTCCAACCACTAGCTGATTATTTATAAAAACTAGTCAAATCACATTTAATTTGTTGAATTTTTTTAGATAAGCGGACTGTATAATTTTCATAAAGGTTTATTTTGTTTTCTTGATTTATTAATTTCTTTAAACATTAGTTTAGTAACAAGAAATTAGACAATAGAACTATTTTAGAATACATATGGAAAAAGATTGAGATAAAAGTCTAGAGCACAGAAAAAAGATTTTATTGGCCTAATTTAGACATAGAATTAGTTTAGAATACAAATAGAAAATAGTATTTGAGAGGGCTATAACCAAAAAAAAATGTTTAAGTAAAGCTACATTTAAGAAATAATATTTAAGTGGTGTAATTAGAAAAAAATAATATGTATTTATAGGGACCACCTATAAGAAATATTATTTTATAGGGCTAAAAGAAAAAAATATATATTTTCATTCTGATTCATCCTCTTATTATTATTTTTGTCATTGTCATAGTGAATTTATTCTTATGATAAGACTTGATGCTCATACTATGGTGCACATAATTGACATTTTTTATAATTTATATTTTTTATGACACATCTATAGACATATTTTGGTACACATAGTTGATTTTTTTGTTTTTTACTACTTTCGTTATTGTCATAATGATGAATCAATTTTTGATGATAACACTTATATTCATATTTAGTGCACATATTTCTTTATATTAGTTTTGTTATTATCCTAGAACTTCAATTATTTATGATAATTCTTATATTCACACTTCAAGGTACATATTTAACACTTTTTTTTAACTATTTCTGTCACTATCATAAAACTTCTATTCTTTATGATAACGCTTAAATGTACATATTTTCTATTCTTTATTTTTGTCAGTTCTTTAGCACGTACACTGAAATTTAATTATAAATCTTCAACATAATTAGCTAATCATTGTGAAAATGAAATTCTTTATATTTTGTTTAAAGAATTTTTTTTTGTATGGTTGTTATTATTATTATTAATTTTTTTAATCTTTATCCTCTCTTTTTTTAAAGAACAGGCTGTAAGTGCTTTTGCTTTCTTTTCTATGGTGAAATACGCTATAATTTATTTAGCATTAGGTAAACGAAAATGTTAAAATATACTTGTTCCATAAAGGTTACAAAATTTAAAAGGATTAGTAAATAATTTAACATTAGGTATGTCCTCGTAAGCTTCACAACCACACGTTTAGTGCAGACATTTTAGATTTATTTTATTTTTTAATTTTTATTTGGGAGCTTGAAGCTTTGCAGTTGAAGGAGCTAGCGGCTAAACATAACAATCATCTTGGCTTCCTGGGTTTCCACAAACAAGATTGAAGGTATTCCTTAATCCTTATTCTTCTCAAATGCTTGCTACCTCAATCAAAACCTCTAATTTTGAATTTGCATGGAAAATACACCCAACATCCTTTTTGCGTGTTGGACTCGACTGCACGTTAAATGTTTTTTTTTTTTCCTGGTAAGGAATAGTAAAGAATATAATAAGATAAATAAATATGTAAATATATAAATATATAATTACAGTTTTATGCTTAGGATGAAATATATTCTCAGTTGCAAACAATTTCTATTTAACGTAGTTACTAATATTGTTTGAACTTTTGCTTAAATTAATTTCATTCCTTTTGATTTACAATTATATCTAGTTCTATAAGCACGAACTTAGACGGAACGTGAGGTTTTTTTTTCTTTTTCTGTTACTTTTTGTATTTTAATTTTGCTTTTCTATGAATTTTTATGTGTATCTTCTCTTTCTATTTTGTTTTTCCCCAAATATATTTGCTTAAGTAATATTGTATCTCAATTTGTAGTGGATGACCAAACAAACTTTATATAAAGGCGCATAGTTTTAAAAATTATTTTTTTAAAAAAAATTGACAGATTGTTGATTTTTTTTTCCTTGGGGAGATCTATGGTGGGGTGCCTTTTCTTACTTCACCAGTGGAGTATGATCCAAGAGTTATTATGCAATCTTAGAGAGGATTCATATAGCTTTTAGGGCACCGAATCAAATTCTAAATACAATAAATATAATAAATTAAAAAAAAAAAAAAGAAAAACAAATTATACAAACTAAAAGTGCAGCAACTGCTCCAGCTGCTCCCGCGACCACTGTGGAGATTGTACTGTTCCTTTGACGGCGGAGTGTACCAGATCCCTTCTACGGCGGCGCCCCTTCGCAGGTGTTCGAGGCTCGGGAAGGAGTTTACAAGGCCTCGACAACGGCGTTCGAGGGTGCTCAACGATGGGGTTCACGAGGGCTCAGTCGTGTTCGTGGGGCTTGACAGCGTTCATGGGGGCTGGCGACAAGATTTGCCGAGGCTAGCGATGAGATTCGTGGAGGCTTCAATGGCGTTCGTAGGGTTTGGCGATGAGATTCGCTGCGGCTAGCAAGGGGGTTCACGGCGACTGGCGGAGGGCTTTGCAAATGCTGGCAGCCAAATCTACGACTGCTCAGCGATGGTCTTCTTCAAGCGTGAAGTCTAACACTGGCGGCGGCGTGAGTTCGTTGGAGATGGTGGCAGGATTTGTCGGAGGTGGTGGGGAAAACGGTTCTTTTTCCTCTTTCACTGGTTTTTTTTTTTTTTTTTTGGTTGTTGCAGTAATAGCATTGAAAACAGAATATGTCCAAACAAAAACCAATGCCGATTGAGAACTCCTCATCCCATCCAAACACTCCACGCTGCACAAGGACAGACCAGAAGTACTGCTCAATCTGGAAGCATAAATAGAAACACAGAGGCTGACGATAAAATCAAGATAGTTGACAGCACAATATGAATACCAACCTTGCCCTAAGATCAAGCTTTTCTTCAAAACCAACATTCTTACTTTCATTGATTGATAATGGCACCCAATCTGATATAAGATGTGGTCCAGATGGTGGAGTTTGATTACACAAGTCTTGTTGATAGTTTGGCCATCGTTGTTGTCAGGGGAGGAGGTGCGATTAGCCTAATGCCGTCATTGGAGTGGGACACCGTCGTCAGAGGCTAACGCCGTCATTGGAGTGGGACGCCGTCGTCAGAGGCTTGGTCGAAGGAGGGGAAGGATGGAGTTTTTTAAGGCCCATTTGTTTCGAATATTATTTGGACTCAATCGACTAAAATTTGGATTTGAGTATCAAGAATCATTTGGATACGTGTTTGTTTTCCCCAAAATTCGAATCCTTTGAATTTCAAGAATCTAAGTTTTTAAAATTTTCATCCTCCTAAACTTTTGATACTCAGATATTTCTGCTAAAGTAAAAATTAAAAATTCTCTCTCCTATATTTGAGGAAAAAAGTTATAATTTCTTCATTTGATATCCAGTTAAGATAATTCTTTTTTCATTGTGTTCTTAGTGAATAGAGGAAAAAATTAAGATCTATATTGCATATTTTTTAGGATCATTAACATTAAGATTTTATTAAATTTGTTACTAAATCAAAAACTATTTCCACTATCTCTCTAAACACAAATTTTAATTTTATTATATACTCATATTAAAACTTATTTGCACATCCAAACGCTAATTTGGATAACAATTTAACTCACTAACTCAAATCCTAATTCAAATAACACTAAATCAAATCAAATCACTAATTCGAATCTATGTACCAAACGGACCCATATTTTTAGGTTCAAGATAAGAGTTTAATTGTGGTGTTTTTAAGTTTATTTTTCCTGATGAGCTCATTTGTTAGTAGCCATTGGATCGAGATCTTATGGTTCTAACAAAAATTTTTTAACAGTGGAGAATTTTTATGCCCTCCACCATAACATTCCCTTTTTTTTTTTCTTTTGGTATATTAATTACTAGTTTTTGTTAAATCATAATTTTTTTAAAACAAAGTCAAACTTTTCGAATAACATGTCTACTTTTTGAATTTTTTTGATACGTGGATTATATAATTTTCATTAAAGTTTATTTTAGAGTGTTTTGCAACCATGGTTAGAACCAATCAAATAGTATAAAGCTCTCATGTACTACAATAAAAAGAAATTACTCTAATGTGAAACTTTCATATACTATAGTATTTTAAATTATAACCATGATTCTAACCACACTTATCTAATACCCTATTTATTTTCTTGATTTATTAATCTCTTTAAACTTTAGTTTAGTAACAAGAAATAGTTTAAGTAGAAGTCTAGAGCACATTTTAGAGGGAAGATTTTAGTAGGCTAATTTAGACAATAGATTATTTATACAATACATATAGAAAATAGTATTTGAGAAGGCTAGCTATACGAAAAAAAAGGTTTAGGTAGTGATACATTTGACAGATATATATTTATATATTGAGGGAATATTATTTTAGTAGTGTACTTAGAAAAAAAAATGAATTTATGGGGACCACATATAAGAAATATTATTTTATAGGACTATAAGAAAAAGTATTAACTAAATAGGGGAACATTTGAGAATTATTTCAAATGGGAAAATTAGCGGAAAAATAATGAGTTGCATTTAAATATATGATCTAGAAACCCCCCCCAAAAAAAAAGGATTGAAATGTATGTTGATTGAAGTTCACTTTATTGGACAGCAAAAAAATTTAAGGACAATGAGAAAAACATTTTAGTGAGAAAATTAGAGAAAAATATTCAACACGAGACATCAAAAGTAGAATTTAAAAAATAAAATAAAAAGAAGGATTAAAACTCACATTTCAACAAGTGTTTTGGCCGAAAAGTCTCAAACTCTAAAAGAAATTATAAGCTTTACCTACATATTTTGTCATCCAGCCACAAAAATGTCAAGGTACACTATTAGAAATTATCGCTTACATGATGCTCATGGTTTTCTAGGAAACCATCGTAATAAATCAAATGGCACTTTACATCGCTACTTTTGATGACGGTTATCTCGAAACCATCGCCTACAGTACCTATTAGACGACGATCCCTAAGAAACTATCATCTAATGTTCTCGAATAATAGGCGGGATATTTTACGCTTATTCTTTTTCTGAAAAATTTTGAATTTTTCTATTCGAACACTCTATTTAGTTTACAAATTCTAAAGTTTTCTCTTAAATCCTATCTTGTCTCTTTAAGTTTTCATTGTCTCTCTCTTTCTCAACTCCTAACTCTTTCTTTAATTCTATCCTAATTTTTTCCTAAATTCACTCTCTCATCTCTTCTAAACTCGTCACTTCCTTAATCACCGCCACCAAGATCCTTATATCTATCATATCCATCGTTGTCGCTGCCATCGCCAGTGCCATCCCTTTGACCAACAAAATTGAGTACTTTGCTTTCTTTGAATTTAACTTGTTTTTGTTCGCATTAATAGTTTTCCTTTGTATTTGATTAAGGAATTTTTGTTTTTAGATTTTGTAAAGAAACTTTGTTTATGGTTATCAAAATAAATATGTCATATCGATCGCATTAGCTATCGTCGTCGCTGTTACCACCCCGTTGAGCACTGAAATTTGGGTAATTTGCTTTCTTTGAATTGAACAATTTTTTTTTTCAAATTTATAGTTTTTCTTTGTATTTGATCAAGTATTTTTTATTCTTAGATTTTGCAGAGAGACTTTGTTTATGGTTTTAGAAATAAATTTGTTATATTCGTATTGATTATATATGTCGAGAAGAATTTGTAAGACATGTTTTTGAGAGTTGTTATATTTAAATTATGAGATATGAATTAAGCTTTTAAAAAAGAGGATGTGAATTTATGAATAATATTTGAAAAAATTGTTCTTCGAAAAGAAATAGTTTTCACAATTTTTTAAATTTTGAAGGTACAATAGACGACAGTTTTTGCAAAAAACGGTCATCTAATGTGCATATTATTGACGGTCTTGTTGTCTAATGTGAATAGATAACACCGGAAAGAATTTAGGTGATGGTTAAAAACTATCGTAAAAATTGGACCACATATTACGACTCTGGATTAGACAACAGTTTAACTAATCGTCATCTTATCCTTAGGCAACGGTTTTTAGCCATCGTCTTATCATCGGTCTCTACTAGTAGTAATAATTTTTTTGGCATCACTTATGTTAAAACGTGTAGGTAACAAAAGTACATATAAAGAATTTTACCCATCCATTATGTATGAATGAATGGGGTTAATTACATAATTATATCTTCTAGTTTTAATTATTTCTCAATTCATCCATGTGTCTTAAGAAACTACAAATGTATCCCTTGAATTTGAAATACATATTTTAATTTTATCTCTCATGTTATTTTTTAGACAAAAAAATAGAGATAAGACAAAGATACCCTTAATTAGACTGAACTTATTTCTAAAATATATTTTTCTTTTGGAGAATTTTTTTCAAAGAATATTTCAACATTCAAAAAACCTTAATATTTAACATCATTTTTCCCTAAAATATAGAGAGAGAGAGAGACAAAGATACCCTTAATTAGACCAATTTTGTTTTTAAAATATATTTTTCTTGTGAAATTTTTTTAAAGAATATTTCAACGTTCAAAAAACTGAATACTTGACATCTTTTTTTTTTAATTTGATGCTTTGTTTTAGGAGTTTTTATTTTTTAAATGAATAAGATACTTTTTACAGCTGTTTAAAAGTAATTATGTTGTTTTCTCTAATTTTTTTTATTTATAAGAATGAAATTAAAACAAGTTTTTTAAATTGAAGAGATACTTTTTTAGTTTTTAAAAACAAAGAGATAGATTAAGAAATAGTCAAAACTTGATGGTATAATTACCTAATTAACATAAATAATGAATATAATGCCCACACATTTTATGGAGCCTATTATTGGCGTTAGGAAAAATAACAAGACGGAATCTCATCCCTATAATGCCCACATAGCACGTTGTCATCCTACATGGCATGTCGTGGCATTATCAGTAATACTTTTTTGCACGTGGTGATTACAAGGTAACAAAAATAAGGATACTTTTTAGTTTTTTTTTTTTTTCCAATTTTCTCTGTTTTTCGAAACTATCAGTATCTTTTGGATTTGAAAATTTCGTTTATTTATTTTGAACTTGCATTCCCATTTTAAGTCCAAGTTTTGGAGTCTATTTTTGGATTTGTTTTATCGATTTGTTGATTCCCTTGGCTTTATTTGTTTCTATAACCCGTGTATATTGAGTGACAATGTAACATATACATCATTAGGGACGTGATGAAGATGGTTAAAGATCAAAGAAGATCAATGGTTGTCTTGAAGACACTAGTTAATGCTGTAAGCTGCATGCTTGCTATAATGAGTACATTAATATTATCAGCATCAGGAGTAGAACCGCCGATTGTGAAAATTGCCAAGGATCGCTGCGATGCACAGTGTGGGGAAGTGAACATCCCATTCCCGTTCGGAATCGGCCTTAATTGTTCTCTTGACGAACGGTTTGAAATATTCTGCGATAATTCTACGGTCCCTTACACTCCTTTCCTCAAACATACCCAATGGGAAGTGCTTAATATTTCGGATTTTTATACGGACAACTCCTACTATTCCCCCAGAAATCAATATATTCAGGTGAAAAATCCGATAAGTTTCTCGAATTGCACGGGCAAGAAAACCCAAAAAGCGTTGAATTTAAGTGGAATGCCATTTAGTTTCTCTTCGCAAAACCTTTTCGTTGCTGTGAGCTGTGGCGTTCTTGCCAAGATAACTTCAAGTTCAG
>CAMOHE010001273.1:0-10050 GCA_946598075.1 Artocarpus hirsutus
CAAGCACATAAATAGCATACAAAAGGAAGTTCTAAATGACTAATTTTATGCGGATTATCAGCAAGTTTTGCTCCAGCAATTTTAAAGCCAAGACTAAGAGCAAAAGTTCCATTACGGACAGGGAAAGAAGGCAAGGAACCATACCCAGGAGTCCGTGGAATCAAACTTTCTTTGTCTTCAACTGAAGAGAAATGCAACTTTCTTTTATTTTCATTTTCATTTTCATAAGTTTCTGTTTTCCCCCCTCATTTTTTGATGCAATTTGCATCCCTCTTTTCATGCATCTCTGATCAAATTCGTAACAACTTCCAAACTTTCAGCCATAATTCTCAACTTTTAAGGTTTAGAAAAGAAAATCTCTATTACAGCTCCGGGTACAATTATGAAAACTTTGTTTCTCTTCCTTTAAACAAAGAAGAATCACAAAGTTACAATATTTCAAACTATCAACGATTCAAATACAGGATATTATAATACCTTTAGCAATCTGGTTGTGTAGATTGTACGGAAGCAATAGCTGATTCGTTTCACCACAACCCAATGAAACATTTGGAAAACTGCAATAACAAAACCCAAAACAAACATTATTTCCATAAAAACCCTAATTCACTTCCTCTGTATTAATCATATAGCAAAGCATTACATAAAATTGTTACGTCGTATTCAAAAGAACTCATAAATCAAAGTCCTTACTTCATAGAAATTCGTAAACCTAATCGTGTTGATTAAAGTCATTCTAGGTCAATCTAAAGTTGAAATTTTGGGAAAAGTTAACAGATTTATATATTCACCAAGTTCATCTACGATGAGAGCAACACATTCCTGCAGTTTTCCGAGAGATTTTCGAAAATGGAGTGAAAATGAATCGAAATTGAAAGTTCAGAAAATCAAATGATGAGAAAGAAAGTTCATCGAATACTTACAGAGGAGAAGGCAGAAACCCTCTGAGCGTTGGCATTTTTATTTTTTTGTTTTTTTTTTTTGGTGGAAGTAGCAGTGGATATTGCTGAGACTGTTCGAGAATCCAAGTCAGAACATGGTCCAAATGGAAATCCAGTGGGAAAATTTCGATTGGCCAGGATATTTCTGGTATATGCGCTATCGCCCAAGAAACTTTTCCTTTTTCAAATTCGCTCCCCCTTAAATTTTAATAATCACAAAACGGTTACTGTTAAGGCTTAAGGATGGCATGTAATTTCCCAATACTACATCCTCAATGCCAATCGTAAATATATAGAAGAGCCCATGTGGTTTCATTGTTCATTCATTTTTTGTAGACCAATCCGCATCGCTTAAGTGGTTGGCTCCTTTTTCTCTTGGCTTCACTGTTCATTTCTTTTCATAGTCCAGGGCGCACCACTTAACACTTTGTTTGGTATGAGACATAGAGAACAGGAAAGATGAGCTGAGTTAGAGGGATAAAGAATATAAAGGATTGAGAGGATTATAGTAATCATTTATATTGTTTGGTAAGAAGGAAAGATAGTTAGAAGGATGAATAATAATTATTTGTCTAATTTTCATATTGTACATTATATATTTGTTAATAATTTATTTTGAAAGATAAAAAATATTTTTATTTAAATTTAGGTGGATTGGTTGGATCCCTCCATTAATAGAAGGATCTAAAATGGTGGGCCTGAAGGGAGAGACTCTCCCTCTATGTGTCATTTCCCTCCTCTACTCCCTTTAACCAAACAAGGGATTCTTCCTCTTCTCCTACCACTCTCTCTCCATCCCTCTCCCTCCCTCAATCCCTCCCCCGTACCAAACATAGTGTTAGTTTTTTTTTTATTATTATGGCTTCATTTGACAACATGGTTAAAACTTATAGTTCCAACTTCTATAGTTAGGGCCAGCAATATGGGTTCCGACACGATGATACGACACATTTTTTTCCGGGTTATTGTCGGAAAATTTTACCACAAGTCATTTTAGTGTTGACTTGAAACTAACCTGTTAAAAATGGGTCGTGTTCGGATCAACCCATCTGACACTAAAATGACCCGTTACTAACTCGTGTTTTAATTAATTAATTTTTTAAAAAAATTATCTATTATTAATATTATATAAGATATAATATAAGACCTTAAAATATCAATAGAAATATGGATAAAGTCATATATTTGTGATGTCAAGAAGTTCATTTACGCACAAAATGGAAACCAGCTTCAATAGAAATATAGACAAAGTCATATATTTGAATGCAGGTCATAGGCGGGTTGTGGATCACAATCGGATTACGGGTCACGGGTTATTGTTTGTTGACATTAGGCATAAGGAACGAGTTGATACAGGTCATGTTCGTGTCAACCCGTACCAAAACGGGTCGTGTTAGGGTTGAGAATTCTCAACCCGTTCGTGTCACAGGTTGGGTTAGTGTCGACCCAGTTTTTATAAAAATTGATTCCAACCCAACACTGACCTGACCTGCCAACCCGATTTGCCACCCCTAGCGATAATGTAAAGTTCTCATACACTACAGTATAAAGCTCTTACATGGTACAGTATTTTGGTTCCAACTTGTAGTTTCAATTATGTTTGCAAACACTCTATATGATTTTGATATCTCATGTTTTAAAGAAACAACACATTGCTAACTTGTTATTTGAAAAATATAAAAACGACACCATGTAGTTTTTAAATATTCATTATGATACCTTTAGCCTATGTTTTGTAATGTTAAATTTCTAACTTACCCTTATATTAATGCAAAATTAATTTTGTAAAACTATGATAGAAAACCAAAAATCAAAACAAAAATAATTAGAAATCATCAAAGAAAATGATATGTGCACATTCTACCTTCTTTTATTTGTTTTATTTATTTTCTTTTAGAGTTTTACAAAAATTAATTTCAGGCTCATTAATAAAAGGGTAAGTTAGAAATTTCATATCACAAAACATGAACGAAGTCCAAAATGATATTTTTAAAAACTTTAAAGTACTATTTTGAAATTTTGTAAATAGCAGGGTGCTAATGTGATGTTTTCTTAAAACATGGGATACTAAAATGCTAAAACCCTTTTTTCTTTTTTCTTTTTTCCTCTTTCCATTTCTTTCTTTCCTTTTCACTTACTATTCTTTACCTTTTAGGCTCCGTTTGACAGGGAAACAAGGAGCATGTATGATTGAGAGAGTAAGAGGAATAGAGAATATGAAGAATGGAGATAATTATATTAACCCTTTACACTATTTAGTACAAGAGAAGTAGAGTTGCAAGAATAAATAATAGTTATATGTCTAATTACTAAATTGTTCATTTTACTATTTGTTAATAATTTATTTTGGAGGGTAACAAGGTCTTTTTAATTTAAATTGAATAGATTTATTAGATCCTTCCATTAATGAAAGGATCCAAAATGGTAGGCGCATAAGGAGAACCTCTCCCTCCCTCTTTCCATTCCCTACTTCCTTTCCTCTAACTAAACAATGAATTGAGGCTCTGCCTTCACTTCTCTTCCTCCACCGTTCTCCCTCTCTTTATCTATCCTGTTTATCTATCCCTCCAACCAAACATAATCTTTTTATTATTTTTTCTTTATCCTTTTATTCTTTTTTTTACTCTATTTTTTTTTGTTATTATCTCTTACAAACAAAGTTTTCCTTTTTCTTTCTTTATCCTTTTTTAATGTCTTTTTTTCCCTTTATATTTCTTTTTCGGTGCTTTCCTTGTTTTGTTTTTTTTTTCTCTGCTTTGTCAATTGATGTTTTTCCCTTGATACAAACATAAACTTTTATCCAATAGGAAGCAAACACTAATCTATATGACATCTATCTCCTTCCCTCCATTTGCACATTTTAAGTGTTAGTTTTCTAAAATGTTTTTAGAGGAAAATAATAGAAACATGGTAACATCACATGTATAACAAAAAATTTTTGTAAAACTTTTGAAACGTAGCGTTTTATATTATATGAATTTAACGCTTAATATATATATATATATATATATATAGTTATTGCTTACCTAATTAAAGCGATTAGCATGAAAAACTACTCCAACCAATGTTCTTTTTGACACCATTGTCTTACTTGCCTTGTCCTTGTCACAACCTGGACGTACATATAGGTGTAGATAGACTAAGGGTTTCTAAATGATCACTTGACTTAATTTTCTCTCCAATTGATCTTAGCACATGAGCAAAGCTAGATTGTGAACGAAAGAACTCTTATTCTTTCCTCTACAAACCTACTATAGGGAAACTGACAGAGTTTTTACAGTCTAAAATAAGATTCTTTTATTGTGTGTAGAATGAATAGAGGTGCCCTCTATTTATAGACAAAAAATTGGATGCCCAATTAAATATTATAGAAGCTTTCTTTAATTTTAAATTTAATATCACATATTTAATTAAAATATAAAGATTCATCTTTCTTTCCTTATGTGATATAGAGAGGAGGGGGAATAATATTTGTTACTCATTCTGATTTGTTTTTGAATTTTAAATTCATAATTTGGGAAAAAAAAAATGGGAACATTGGAGGGAAAAATAAATTCTCCCCCCAGTGATGTGTAAATTTTTGACCTTTTGATATGAGATCAATGGTTCAAAATTGTGTTGTGCATGAAGGTTAAGATAGAAATAGTCATAACTGATCACACTTATTTTCTATGTAAATTTCTTACCTAAATCAATCTTAACCATCAATTTAATATTTCTTTTAATCTCAACACTTGATAGGGCCTGCAATTTCAGACACGGTACGATGACACGAGATAAACGGGTTTGGATCGTACATTTATTAAGTGTACCATAAATGGGTTGACGAGAATAACACAAAAATAAACAGGTTGGATTCATACTAATACGCTAAACACGCCTTAACACGTTTAATTAAACGGGCCGTAAACGTGTTGACACGGCACGACATAACCTGCCTATTTATAACACATTTAAACTTAAAAATAAAAATATTTGAAATATTTATAGTAGGTTAGGATTAATTAGATATTGTGTTTTTGTTAATTTTCTTTATTGGCTTTTTTAATTTTTTTTAATTTTTAGTTAACTGGGTCATAAACTTGTCAAATGCTTATTGTTATTATGTCAACTCATCACAACATGTTTAATAATCGTGTTAATCGTGTTGTGCTGTGTTAAGCGTGTCATAGACATGTCATGTTCGTATTTGCAATTTTAACACATTTATTAATCGTGTCGTGTTCGTGTTCGGGCTAAACGTGTTGTGCTATAAACGTGTCGATACGAACATGGCATGAACACGTTTATTGCCACCTCTAACCCTTGATTTCAAGCATAAGCAAAACCCTAACTCTAAGATCAAAACTTTGAGGAGGTTCCATGGCTATCAATGGCATCCTTTTTAGACATCACCATCATCAGACTTTGGTCGGGCATGCTCACTACAAACGATCTCACTTCCTTATGCAGGTTGGAGTGGATCTCGTGACGCGGAAAGAAGGAGGAGCTACGAGCTTCAAGTTGTCAGCATAAATATGGCGAGATTTTGACGAGCTTCATTGAGGTTTTGGGTCTCAATAATGAGTTTCGTAGCCTTCTTGACAGGCTTTGTAAGGACTTGTGATGGGGGACTCTGGCCTGTTGAGAGGCTATTGTCATCGATTCGATGATCAGTGAGTATGAAGGAAAGCACGAAGAGATAAGAGTGGTGACCATGTTCATGGAGGCTTCAACAGGGCTTTGACGACGTTCATGGTAACTGCATTAACTTTGCATTCATGACAGGTTTTGTGAAGGGCATTGTTAGCAGTTGAAAATTGTCCTTCTCTACGCCCAATCGCTTGACGGGGTTCATGGCTGGGTTGCAGCGGAGGTGGGTTCACAAATCTCACTAAAGTTGGGTGGTGAAGAGGGCAAGCGGGGGGAAGAAAAAGGTGGTTTTTTTTTTAATTTTATTCATTAAGTATTAAATCATTTGTGCTAGTCTGCTAGATTTTATTTTAATTTGATGCTTTCTTTTCTTTTTTTTTTTACATTGATTCAAATCTAACTAAAATTCTCCACAGTTAGAGAAATCTCTACCAGTGGAGATTTTATTATTCTCCATTATAGACCTCCCAAAAAAACATATTTTTCAAAATTAGAAACTTTTAAATTTCCAAATGAAGGAAACTTAAAGAATAAGTTTTTGCACTACACATGAAAAGGTTCCATGTGCAAGCATGCGGGACCCACATTTGTCCTCAAAAATCAATAATAATAATTATTAAATTATCTTCTTATTTAATAATCCTAAATTAATTAATTAATTTTAATTCTAAATTAATTATTAAAATCGACAATTTTAATTGTTCAAATAGTGTTTACAATAATGGGGGAGGACTAATGGGCCTATAATTGCAAACTCTAATAAAACAATATATTAATTAAACTCTTTAATTAATATACTACTCTTTTATTAATTATAATGTTACTCCATTAAAAACTTGAAACTATACTCTCGAAATTACAAACATATAATTACTCTTATTTAGAGTTGTTTATTTGATTTAGTCATTGTATATAAATTGATCATCCATAAATAATCATACTTAGGGCTAGATAAAATTAATTAATCTCTCTATTTACACCTTTATACTTGAGTGTCATTGATTCTCAAATAAATAGTAAATGGGTTGTTTACCTTTTTATACCATGTATTTTACATTTATTCAAACACTGCTAGGGTGCTTAGGAAGTATGGTTGTAATTGAAACTTTTGAATTAAAAACTATAGCATGTGAAAGCTTTTCACCGTAGCTCATCTGTTCTGATCATTGTAGCATGTAAGAGCTTTGCACTGTGATAAGCAAAAGTTTTCATTAGAATTGATTTTTTCAAACATCCTTTATATCTTCTGTTTTTTGTTTTTATCAAATCTGTACCTTTAAATTAGAAATACATAAATTTGTATTTTTTCTCAGTCAATCTTCATTTTTAATTTAAAAATTGGCAAAAATACCTCAAATTTATAAATAAGAGACCCTTAAAAACTTAAAAAAGTTTTATACTAAGGTTTTTGACTTTAAAAATGTATAGAACACTCTTAAAATTAGGTGTTTTGTGCTTTTTTTTTTTTTGTTTTTTCTTATTTTTTTATAGTTTTATTTTTTAATCTTTTTATTTAAATATAATTTGGTCATTTTAAAAGTAAAAATTAACCATTGAATGAGGCTTATTTGGCATGGCTTTTGCTTGTGCTTTTAGTCAGCAGAATAGAAGCAAAAGCTGTAACTTTTTAGAATGTATTTTGGAATCATATTTTTAAAAGAGTTTTAATGGGTTAAAATGGTTTCAATTTTTTTTTTGAAGTTACAAAAATGTTAAACTTAAGCTTATAATATATTTTTAATATTCTAGTACAAATTTCAAACTCTATTTTAAAAGTGTTTTTTTAAGAAGTCACATTTTATAGCTTTGACATAAAGCACTTTTAAAGAACAAAAACACTTTTAACAGTTCATACAAACACTTTTAGAAACAACTTTTGAATTCAAGAAGCCAATATCAGCTTTTAAAAAGCCCTCCCGAATAGACGCAAAGTATAGAGAAAAAAAGAGTGAAAAGATTTGAGAAAAAAAAAAGATGGAAAATATTAACTTAGGGTATTTTTGTAGTGTACTAAGAGCATTTCCAACCCATAATATCAAAATAGTGTAACTGTCATATCAAACAGTAACTTCATCTTCAACCTTTTAAATCATTTTTAACATCAAAAAGGAATATTCTCGATATATCCTATTTTTGTTAATTGTTTTTTGTTGTCACCAAAAATGGTGTGATGAATAGTTGTATGCTAGATTTGACATGCTCATGTTCATTTCACCAATTTAGCATGAATTTTTAGTGTCTTATTAAAGATAGCATCAACGCCAAAATAGCGTTTAACCCACAAATCTAACGTATGTTGGAGATGATCTAAATATGTTTTTTAAAATTATGTCATTTATTATCTTTTTTCGATATTACTCCATTAATTATTATTGATTATTTAAAAAATGTTGCTCTCCTCTTTCTCAACAAAAAACAGAAGACATTTTCTAATTCAACCTACTAATTGTTTCACTTTTTTTTTTCCCTCCAAGTGTTTAAGAATATAGTAAAAAATTACAAGTTGTAACTAATATATTATAACATGTGAGAGTTTTACATTATAGTAAATTTTTATTTTATATTATAACATATGAGAGTTTTATACTGTAACAATTGAAACATATTTGTTCTAACTAAATTACTAATTGGGGCCTTTATTTTTATTTATTTTTAAAATATGGCCAAGGATCATTGCTTTTTTACAATGTCACAGCACAGCCGACCAGCTACAGTACTGTTTTCTGGCCAAGAGAAAGGCACGTTGAACACAATTATGATGCATCACACTTATTTAGTGGAGCAATAACACACTCATGCAGTGACATATATTAATAATTAACTTAAATAGTCGTATATTTATAATCAACTATTTTTCCAAGATCTATGAAAAAAAAACACAACTATCATAAAGCGAGAGTAATAAGAAGTATGGTGGGAAAAAAATTTCTTAATTGGTATCATTGGTCCAAGCCCTGCACGATTCATTCGTGAGTAGATTTAGGAGTCATGAGGTTTTGGAACTCTCTTCAATCACCCCTAAAACATATCTCTAATCAGACACTCTAGTGTTTATAATATTTTTCACTTGTTAATGTTAACTCTATATATTTATTTATTGTAATATTTAATTTGCTTTTATGTAACACTTGATAAATGTAATTTAATACTTCAAGATATTAAGGGTTAGTTTTAAGCAAATTGAATTTATATTAGTGAGCCAAAAATATTATAATATCGAATTAGTCAATGTGTCGGATTTGAGACTAGAGTTTGACACCAATAATATAGAATACTCTCATTCAACATGTGAAGTTAAAATTTATTTACTCACAAAACAATAAACACTAATAAAGACCACTAATTTAGAAGTAGTGCGGTTTGAGCAAGTAATATGAAAAAGATTTTTTTTTTTTTTGATAACCTAAGGACATTTTCTCAGGTAGAAGTACGTGGGAGCCAAAAAAAATATTCATGATGGGTATTTTTTAGAAGTCAAATTTATTAAAAAAAAAGGATTTCCATTGGATGCAAGTTTTAAAACATACAACATTGTGCCATCCATTTGAAGATTTTCTCAATATAATTAGGTATTTGAAAGAATACAAAATCACTTTTTATTTAACTTTATGAAAGAAAGCATTGTAACATAAATTGTTTGAACCTTTTAAGTTTTTTTATGTGTTTAAAAAGTATGATTATAACTGAAATTTTTAAATTAAAAATTATAGTATGAGAAAGTTTTCTATAGTTTACTTTTTATAATTACTGTAATATATAAGAGTTTTATATTGTATTTTATACTGTATTATTCAAAAGTTTTGATTACAGCTGATTTAACACCAAAATCTACATAATAATAAAAGGTGTCATGTATACTGTTCCCTAATAATTTTATGAAAGAAAGCATTGTAATAGGAATTGTTTAAACATGTCGAGTTTTATACGTGCTTAAAAAGTATGGTTATAATTAAAATGCTTAAACTAAAAATTATAACATATGAACCGTATGTTTGGTAATGATTCCCACCATACGGTTCTTACCACAAACTCAGTTATGAACAGTGTAAAACTTTTACATGCTATAGTAACAATAAAAAAATCACTATAATATAAAACTCTCACATGTTATAATAAAAGTGGTTTTTATCACATTTTTAGATACTTTCAAAAATTTTAGACTGTAATTTTTTTAATTATTGTAATATATAAAAAATTTATATTATATTTTATTATTCATAAATTAAGAGTTTTAGGTAAGAGTTAATTTACACCAAAATCTATAAAATGACGGGAGGTGCACTGCACATTGCTCCCTAATAATTGCGACCTTTATTGAGTTCCGTGCCACTCTTGCCATCTTCAGCCCACGCTCCACTTTCCACTACTTTTTTTTTGTTTGCTCTACTCCTTGCCCTATTGATTTATTTTTTTATTTTAATTTTTCCTTAACGCCACCTTTCCTCCCTGTAAAACGCCACCTAAGTTGAGCCCTTTA
>CAMOHE010001279.1:9311-44890 GCA_946598075.1 Artocarpus hirsutus
TCACCCACTAGTTCGGGAACATCACATTTCATATCAGCAAAATTCGCAAGTTGCATAACTGCATAAAATTAAACGCACAAGCTTTCAATCAAAAATTGAGGCTAACAAACATATATTATGCTTTACCAATGTAAATCATGTTCTAAACCATGAATCTAGTGACATAAAATCTGCCTGTGGGCTAAAGTTCTAATTCAATTAGACCCGTGTGTAATCTTATGATAAAACTATCAAATTATGCTCCTTTTCTTAATTCCTGTGGCATAAAATCTATCATATTTAATATTATTAATCACAATTAATTTCATAATGTGATCCTCAGTACTTAATATATAATTTTGTCTAATTAAAGATGCTGTGGCACTCCTTAATTATTCAAAATTATATGGACCACTCAACATTTAATTTAATTCATGACTAAGCTCATATAAATTGCACAAAATATAAGCAATGTGAATACACAAATTAATTCTAGGCACTAAAATTATTTAACTCAATTTTGCATGCATAATTATGGAATATATTATACACACAAATGATTAGACAAATAAATAATTTAAGCACATGAAAATCACAAATAATTATATGTACAAACATTCTTTATGCGTAAAATAAAATTATTCATGCAAATAACATAATCTAGCACATAATTTTACAAATTTAAATGTACTAAATTACTTTACTTAATATTGCATTAAAATTTCAAAATTATACATATAGAATCACATGTGTACATATATACACAGAATCATATCCACATAGAAATGTATAATATTCATAACAAATACATAAATTATGAATATTACAAATTATGAACAATTTCACATATTATACCAAAATTATGAAAAATTCATAAAAATATCAAAAATAGTGGATATTATAAAAATTTCATAAAATTCTAAAAACATAAATTTTGATGAAAATTTTCTCTAAAACATCCATTTATGAAATTTGAAAAATTAATTTTTTTTTAATTTTTGGTTTTTTTTTTTTTTTTTTTTGCTTGCCTTAACATAAATGACAAGTCATTTCACCATATTGAAACACATTCTTCATGGTTCAAACAACATGTCATTTTGGGCTTTAAAGGCCTAAAAATGACATGTCGTTTTATTGCTAAGAAACAATTCCCTCTTAGTCAAAATGACTTGTCGTTTTGAGTACTAATGCCTAAACAACTTGTTGTTTACAGGCAAAAAAACATAACCTTTCCAGCCGAAACAATATATCGTTTGGCTGGCCCAAATGCCAAACAATATGTCATTTTTTATGTCATCTTCAAGCTTAAATCCGGGTCTTGTTCACCCAGTTGACTTGTTTTACAACTTGGTTGCAGACCCAAAGGGTCATTTCGAACACCGTTTTCAACGTTTCAAGTTGCAAAAAACTTAGAAATTCAATATTTTAATGATTTCTAACCTCAATTTTAATTAAAAAACTCTAAATTCAAAAACTCAAAAACTAAAAAAACTTTCTAACGTGAGTTACATATACTATATATCTTCCATACACCAAAAAAAATGCAAGGCATAGGTTTTAAACTTGCTCTAATACCAAATGTAAGAGAAACTATACGATCTAAACATGTTTTAACGTCCTAAATAGCATTTAGATCAAATGCAAAATAAACAATAATTTCATACCTCCGGCCATTGTCGTCTACTGAAAGGGTAATGATATTTTTTGGGTTTTCAGGTTTGAGTACTCTTCTAAACCTTAATAATCTCTAATCAATAGTGTAATTTTTTAAAGTGAACTTATAGGCTTAAGGAACCCAAGGAATTTTGCAATCTGAATTTAATGCTCTGTCCATCACAGAGGTTTTGTTTTTAAATGTGCAAAAGTCATGAACAGTTACCAAACGGTCTTAAACTTATTAAAACCGCTCCTAAATTAATAGGAATTATGGGCCACATTCAGATACGGTTATTTTGTCCAAAAAAAAATCCCAACAATATTATGAGTTTTATTTTAGCAATTTGAATTGTTTACGCTTAAAAGCATCCCAGTTGTCTAACGGTTAGTTTAATAGTCTATTAAAACAAATGTGATTTTCTTTAAACCTACTTTTTTTCTTTATTATTATTATTACCCACAAAATGTAGGGTTGCTTCAAGCCCCAACATTAAACCCAATAATTATTGTGGTTCATCATTTCTTTCCGTATTATTTCACTGGGGAATTGTCCATAAAGAGAGCCTTGTTAGCCAAGGGTTCCATTTACTTTTGAAAGGATTATTAATAACCGGGCGAGTAATAAACCTGTTGTTTTATGAACAGTGTAAAACTCTCACATGCTACAGTAACAATAAAAAAAATTTATTATAGTGTAAAACTCTCACATGCTATAGTAAAAGTGATTCTAACCAACGATGCCCACTACCCTTCCAAACACCCCTAAATGAAACCATGTCTGCTGCTATTTGTCTATCGAAGCAAACACGATTTACACGATAAAATATTCCTTTTATTCTTCCTCTTAATCCCAACATAATTTGGTTCTTTTAAGGGTCATAGCGGATCATTGTTTATCAATTCCATCCATACTAAAGAACTATACACGAGAATCTCTTCTACTCTACCTCCTCACGAATGAAATGACTAGAAAATAATGTTGCCATCTCTAGACACTCGATAGAACCCAAAAAAGTGTGTCATTTGATGAAAGGGTTGCAAGATATAGACCAAATGTTTGTGGTTGGACGCACGGTTTCACATAGAAGCTTTTTTCAATTCTCACTTCTTTGCAAGTTTACAGTCCATATATGTTTTTTTTTTTTTCTTTTTTCCCCCTTTTTTTCTTAGCAATCACGTCTGAATATTTGATCCAAAAGAATATCAAGTTGAAGAAATTACAATGAGGAAGACGGTTATTGATATATTTTTATCTTTCTATTTCTCCAAGTGGCCAAAAGAAAGTTAAAGGCTGAAAGAAACTACAAAAAGCAATAAACACTTAAGTGATAATTGAATTATGTTAATTAAGCATATTTCTCTTATTTTTCAACCATAAGATCTTCCAAATTTTAAGCTGCTAATAGCAATAAGAATGCTTAACTTTAATGCCATATATGTTGAAAGATCGAAAAAAATGTGCTAAGAAAGTTGTTTGAGATGTAGCTGATTTTAAAAGCCCTCATTTAATTTAATTTTAAAACTTTTACTTTCAATTCTGTACAGTTTTAAGCTTCCGACGACGTAAACAAAAAGAATATAAATCATTTGAGGAAACAATTTAAAATTTTCAATGGAAATACTTAAACAAAGGGACGGACAATACCATCAAAATCATCGTAGAATAAAGGTTAGGATTTTCTACTTCTAGTGGGTAACTAATACACTACATTTTTTAAATATATATACATAAACAAATCATATACATATATGTATATATATAAATTATCCTTTCTATTACATTTAGGACTAATCTTAGATTTAACTATTCTTCAATAGGAGTTATATTTCTTTGCCTCCCAAAACTCAAAATTAGAACAAAACTCCCTCATAAGCTTTTTATAAGTGATAACTTTGGTACTTTATTCATAGAGACATCAAATTTTTTTATGTTTTTAGTCATATATAAGTCTTGTGTTTTTTTTTTCCCTCTTTTAAGGAGTCATGAGTACTTAGTAAAAGACAATTTTTGAACGGTTTTAATATGTATGGATCACTTAACAAGTACTCCTTTTAAGGACAAAAGTACTAAAATTGTAACTTATGACGGTTTTAAAAGAGAGTTTTATGCTACTTTGAATTGTAAGAGATAAAGCAATGTAATCATTAATTTTAGAGTCGAATTTAATTGAGATTAACCCCAAGATTCATTGGAGTTTTTGGATTCTAGTAATTTTCTTGATACTGCTTTGTTGGGTAAAACTAAAGGTGTAAATAAATTAGCCATTTACGTAATAATATCTACTTTATTTAGTTGTTTTCATTGGTAATTACTTTTAGCCTTTAACAACTTATGAGTTTTTTTCTTGGCAATTTGAGTTGCTTAGACTTGAATGCATGAGCACGCCCTATCACTAGTCCACCCATGTTCTTAGTTCATTTTCTAGCCACGAAAATATTTACAACATTCTTAGTATTTTAATAAAACTTCATATGAGCAAATGTCTAGAGTCCCATATTGGAAAAGAGTCAAATTTCGAGCGAAGTTTATAGTCCCATATTGGAAAAGATTCAAACTTCGAGCCTCACTCACTTTTATAAAAAGTGTGTATTATTTTTAATGTTCACCTCAAGCTTTAAATGGCAAAAAAGAAAAAACAAGAAATGTATAAACAAAGTGACAACATTAATATGAAAAGGACATTAGTATTAAAAGGAAGGAATTTAAAGTTCATAAAAACGATGAAATGTATGGAAGCCAACATCCAAGGCCCAGATGAGGGAACAAAAAATGGCGATGACGAAGAAAACGATTGAGAAAGGCCCAAAGATTGGGAAAGGCCCCTTGGGCGAAAATGAGGAACAAAAAGTGATGAAATGCATGGAAAGCAACATCCCAAGAGGATATTCTCATTCAAGGAGTTCAAGGAATTTGATGTACGAGAGTGTGAATTGTTTTTATTTATGTACTTACACAGACATGTAGTTATATGACTATGTTGATTCTTAAAGTAGCCCGTCAAATATGTCTTGTTGTATTTGACTAAAGTGAGACATTTAAAAAGTTTTCGATTAAACATTTAAGGGAATTGCAATAAAGAAGCTAAACTAATATAGCAATAAAAATAATTAGCCCAAATTTTGATAAATTTAATAAATAGACCAAACTTTTTTAACTTCATATCATTTTAAGTAAAATTTCAAAGCTACCCTTATCTTCTTCATCTATTCTAAAAATCCTAGCATACACTTTCTCTTATCTCTCCTCCTCTTCTCTCTCTCTTCTCCGATGGCAACTTCGGTGAAGATGCTACTACCCGCATGACTCCGACCACCTCTTCCTCGTGACTCTAGCAACAATGCTTCTCCCCACACAACTCTAGCACTTGCTCCTTGTGCACCTCTGGCGATGGCATAGGCTTGTGAACATGGGGGCAGCGACTGCTCCCCCTGTAACGCCTATCGTTTTCTTCTATGGACACTTATGTTAATTTAACGTTAAAATGTGATACTTTAGTGCTATAATTATTTATGTTTAGTAAATTAACTTTTTATTTAGTAATGTCATAGGTGATGGCCTCGTGGAATCGATTTGTTCAGGTGTTCATGTCAAAAGTGATTATAAGCTTAAAGTATTTATTTATTTATTTATTTTTAGGTTTCAACTTGCTTAAAATTCATAATCTTTATAATGCTCTAAGGTTATGTATGCCTACAGTTATATTCTTGATGATGACATGAATGTTATTGCATATTTTCTTATTTTTATAACATTTATGATGTGATGATAATTACATGTATAAATTAATATGCTTTTCTAAGGTCATAGGAATAAACATTATTACGATATATAAATAATTATGTATTATAATTATTTTACGTTATATTATAATATATATTTATATTATAACTAAATTATGTTATATTATTTTTAATCAGTTATTATATATTTAGTAATATATTATATTATATTATAATTAGTTATTATATATATTATAATATATATATATATATATATTAATATAACTTATGTTTAAGGAGGAAATGGCATATTGACGTGAGAGAAAAAAAAAGATAAATAAATATTTTAAGCTTATCATCACTTTTAATATGAACATCCTGAACACATCGATCCAACGAGGCCGTCACCTGCGACATTACTAAATAAAAAGTTAATTTACTAAACATAAATAATTATAGCACTAAAGTATCACATTCTAACGTTAAATTAACATAAGTGTCTATAGAAGAAAACGGTAGACGTTACACTCCCTTCTCTTTCTTTGCCACTTTCACTCTTTCTCTCTCCACGACTCTCTCTCTCTCTGTGGTGGGCTTTTGGAGATCTCAATCGTGCTCCAGTCTATGGTTGAGCTCATCGAGAGGAGGAGTAGAGTGGAGAAAGAGGAGAGAAAGTAACTGGGGAGAGAGGAAGCAGAAGAAGGAGAAGTAATTAACTAGGGATATTTTCTTAATTTAACTGTCATTAATCTAAATTTACAGTGTTTTGGCCTATTTATTAACTTTTGTTTAAACCTGGTCTATTTATTTTTATTCGATTATTACTTTGGTCTATTTCCCTTCTTTGTCAATATTTAACGGCTGACTAAGGGATTAAAACTAAAATAAAATAAACTGAGACTGAGGATAAATCTCAAAGACCTTTTATGAGATTAACCCTCTTTATTTTGGAGATAACACCTTCTCTTTAGGTGTCCTTCTCCTAAAAACTGCATGCCCTTGAGTGGAAAAAGTTTTTTAAAAAATAATTGAAAAAAAGAAGAGGACTAATTATAAAAATACCTTCCCAATAGCATTTGTAATACCTTTAGCAACTCTATTATGTGTAAATATGAAATCATTGTTTAATTTAAAAGATTAATTTTTTTGGGAGAATAAATTAAAAAATCTAGAAAACTTTTAAAAATTAATAACCTCTCTTTCTTTTTGTATAACTTCACAAGAAAGAACTACTAGAGTGCACAAAGTTGTTCAACAAACTCTCATGTTTAGTATAATACACGTTATTTCAGCTGAAAATCGGAGTTTTTTTGCTACTATTTCATAGTGGAAACAAATATTTAAGTTTTCAAAATCAAGAGGGCACGTTTTTAAAGATGCTATAGTTATGAAGAACTTTTGAAATTAATCCAAAAAGAAAACTTCAAAACATTGTTGTCGAATTAGTACATATTTCTTTTCTTTTTTTTTCTTCAATACTGAACTTTCAATAGGGAGAACCAACAATAAGTGAAAAAAGAACAAACAAACAAAAAAAACCGAAAAGAAGCAAACAAGAATAATAAAAGAAGAAATAATATAACCACTATCGAGGAAAAGCAATACGAAAACGACAAAGAAAATAACAAACGACATAATTATTAGAACTACACATCTACAAAAGGACATCAATCGAAGAGACGAAGAGAAACAGGAAAGGATAAAATAAACTGAAGTAATTATCGATATGTTCTTTATATTTGTTAAGTGGCCAAAAATTTTTAAAGGATGAAAGAAATTAAAAATATAAAGCGATAATTGAAAAATATTAGTTTAGCATATTTTTCTTATTTTCCAACGATAAAAATTTTTCAAATTTCAAGCTCCTAATTGCGATTAGAATGCCAAACTTTTATGCTATATAATAAATTAACTAAAAAAGTAATGTTGAAAATAAAATTTCCGATGCAAAATTGCAAGCTTTATTAAAATTGCTCACCTATTTTGTTCCATATGCATTTGTTACATTTTTTAATTGATGAAAAAAAAAAAAAAAGAAAAGCTAAAACAAGATTGATTAAAAAAATTTAAAATAAAGGATAAGGCGTGTATAAAAAAAGGAAAATGAATGAAAGTTTTGAAAATATTTATAATAAATAGCAGTTAAAAAATTACCCATAAAAATCTTTTTACACATTGTAAATAGATAAAAAAAATATTTTTACAGAACAAATTTTCTATTTTCTCCTATTTATTACAAATACTTTCAAAACCTTTTATTACTTCGATAAATTTTGAAAAAGTGATATTCAGTACAATTTTTGAAAAAAAAAAAAAAAAAGATAAGAAGCTGGATTATTGGCTTTCATGCATTGAGTCCTAGTTGGAAAAGATTTCCTAATTCGACTACAGTTTTAAAGGGTATTGAATTAGCATAACAGAAGAGTATAAGGACAATTCGTAGGTTCTTAAATAACATATTTATCTTATAATTATTTAATTTACCTTGTTCAAAATATTTAGATATTATATAACTTTTTTAGAAAAATATATTTAGATATTAGATAAGTATTAAATATAGATGTTACTGTATATCTACTCCTGCTTGATCAATGGAAAATTTGTGCCATTATTTTCCAATTCCCGAAATTCTATATAAGCTGCCGGAACCAAAAAATCTATTCCTTAAAGCTCTCAAGGTCTTCTATGAAATTAGTGGAAAAGGTCATTTTCTTCAATTTTTGTTTCTATAACTTCCCTTCACCATATTAGTCAAATTAATGATAATGTAAAGATAGAAAAAAAGAAAAAAAGAAAAAGAGAATAAAGGCCTTCGTTTAGTGATGAAGAATGAAGGGAAGTTGTAGAAAAGCAAGAAGTTGAAGAAAAAGACTAGTACAAGAGCAAGGAATAAATTCTTGAGGCACTGTTGTTGTAACACAGATAATGTTCTTTTCTTTGTGTATATAGTTTGTCAATGATTGCTTTTTTCGCTCCCTTTCTCTTTCTTTGTTCTTTTCCTGCCGATTTAGCTATATATATATATATATATATATATTGTGCCTTTTGGATTCTAGCAATTTTTGTGAAACTGCTTTGTTGAGGCAAAACTAAAGATGGAAATAAATTAGCAAATTTACGTAATATTGTATAATCCCTGGAAGAATAATGTTTTAATTGGTAACATATTATGTGTAGAGCGTAGATTTGTAAGGAACGGCCAATGGCCGCTACCAGGCATCGACTAAAACGGCTAGTCAATAGGACATAAGAATGAGAATATAAAGTACAAGATAATAAATTAACAGAGAAACACATTCGGGTTTATAGTGGTTTACTTCCGATTAGAAGACTGCGTCTGCGGTAGGTTTATTGGGTTTCATTATAGTAAGAAATAAAATGATTACAATAGCGATTTAGAACAGGCAAGAGAGAGAATTAGGACGAACAAACAGGAAAATATAGAAAAAGGTATGGTATGAGGATGCGCCAATTTGTAGCAGCAATTTCCGTTATAGGAATTAATTCAAGACTCCTTGATTTTCCGATTCTTGGTCGATATGGTTGCACAAACCAGAAAAGAAGTTTTTATGTTTCCTCTTTTCTTGTTTTCTTATATGATTCTTCTGCAAGCTTAATATGACTTCTTTTACTTTTTTGATATTACAGATTCCTTCTCTTAATCTTTTCCATTTTCAAATGAAGTGGGTCCCGCTCCCACTGTCAATCCGATCCTCAAGTCACGTATATATTACCTTATCATTTTAGTCGATTCTTCTTTTTATTAACACTTGTACGGTAAGAGATGAGGTACGAAATCTGACCTTAATATTGTAAGTTTTATGTTGTTTAAGCTTACATACGGATATCCCATCACGTCTACGGTTCCTTAAGAACTCTCTAAAAAAAATTAGTTTCTTTCAGCTTCGTTTTATTTTTTTGGAGAATTTAAAAGGAAAGAAAGGAAAAGAACAAGAGAAGCATTCAGTTATTCACATCCTGCAAATATATCCATTTGGAGTTAGACAGGCCATATGTAGGCCTAAAGGCCGTTTTCCGTATCGTTTCACAGGGAAATTGCCGGTGGGATTAAGACAAGGATTACGTTACATAGACAGACATATTTCAAATATAAAAGATAAAGATCAAGTTTCCTAATCATTTGATGATTTTGTTATCTGCTGCTATCTGTGATTCGAGTTGATTTAAGCCCGAAGGGCATGTATATCGAAGCAACCACGTTTACCAAGTACGATACTCCTTTCATGAATTTGGACATTTTGTGTGTTATGGAGAATGGATACCATAGAACCCAAAAATGAGAGTTTCTTCTCGTCCAGCTTTTCGTGAATGAAATGGCTAAAAATAATGCATCCATTATTAGAAACTTGATCCTTCGGCAGAACACAGACAAGAGTGCCATTCACAAGATATAGGTAAAATCTTTGCTATTTTTACGCACGGCTTGATAGAAGCCTTTTCAATCCTCACTTCTTGGCACGTTTGCAATCCATAAATGATTAAGCAATTAGATAAAATGTGCAAGGAAATGGCATCAAAATATACCAATAGAATCCACATGTTAGCTCTGATTTTACCCCTTCATTGACAGAAAAGAATATGCACACCAAATGCCACCGTTTTTCACTATATTTTGCAGAAATTTACAAGCAGCAAGCAACGCGGAAGGAAAAAAAAATTAAAAAAAATAAAACAAATAAAACAATTAAGAAATAGACTCCCAACTACGATTTTACAATCTCAATGTCACCACCATTTTTTTCTTTCCTTTTTAAGGTATCATGGTTGAGCATTAAGACGAGATCGATTATGTGGTGAGCGTATCAGGCAGCGCAGTGGAATGAGCTCCAATCACTTTACCGCCAACATCTGGGAAATTCTCGTACCCAGGCAAGGGACCTACCTTACCATCAGCATCAACCTGCAAAGGATACTTCAGAAGGTGTCCCTGCAGCAATGTAAAATTCTCGGATGTGTATGTCTTCCAGTTATGATCGGCGATCTCATTCACCTTCCTCACACATTCTAACGTCTCTGGCTCTTGGAAGCACGTGTGTAGAACCCCAAGATGCTCTGCCCAAAGCGACATCCTATAACCATATACCTGAAGATGTTGGGAGTCTAGTTAGAGAATGTTGTGAAAGACGGAAATTGAGGAAAATAAGGAAAAAGGGACCCCTAATCAGGGCCAACAAATAAGAAAATAACATCTCCTACATACAAGGATTATCAGCAGCTAGTTCAAAAAGAATAGCTGCGATTGACATTATTTTGATTGACTACATCCAGTTTGGAACAACAAAGTGAGAAAAATGAATATAGTTCGTAAAAAAAGGAAATTCCGTACAAGTAAAAAGAAACCAGCAAACCTGGCCACGTGGATGTCTATTCCTTTTTGCCCAAGTGTGATGGGGTTGATATGAACCCATAGCTATCTCAGTATCTTTTGTACCGGCCATGGATCTTTGGTTGATATTGGCAGATCCCACGATTACATACTCATCGTCTACCACCAAACCCTTCGCATGAACGTAAATCATGAACCGCTGAAATTTGTATGCATCAGTGACCTGGAAAAAATATCAAGGACAACATTTTTTTAGTTTTGTGCAGCTTGAAAAGAAAAGAAATTTTGAAACGTTATCTTTTTGTCTTGGAAGCGCAACGAACAAGAGTCATAAAATATCATATTGAATTATAAGTCTCAACGCCATTCATCTATAAAACATCACCAGACAGCAAGGGTTTCCGTGTCTTTAGAATTAGATTGACAATGTTAAAAGAAAGGGCTTGTTAAATTACCACGGCAGCTTCAGCACTGGATTTTTTCTCAGTAACCTGTTCTCTGTTACCAAGGCAATAGAAATTGAGGTAATCCTGAGGTTTTAAGTCTGAAAGCTTCTTTGATTTCAGCTCCCGTGCAACAATATCATACATCATTTGCATTGTCTGGCTCTGCAGCAACATACAAATGCACACGTAAGAAGTAAGACTGATGCGTTTTAGCTGTTAATGTTAAAATGCATTGTTTCAATGGAAGCACAAAATGACTAAGGTGTCAAATGAATATACTATCTATTTATTTCTGAACAATTTAAAGAACAAGGCTAGAAGCAAAGAAAAAAGGGATTTCTTATTGCGCAAATTAATGTGTTCCCAATCAATCATCGTGGACAATGACCAGCAAATATCATCAAATTCTTTGTTTGACAAAAAGAGTGCAGGCATCAAGGCATTCAGAATTAGACGTATATAAACCTGCCAATAGAGGATTTCTTGCATGGCGCCAGATTTTGGATCACCTTCAGGCCACATCGGTAAGACAACATACACTGCAAATCTCTCATTAGCTCTAATTTTGCTGGCAATCTTTAAGGCCAGTTCCATTGGAATAAGATTATCAGCTCCTGCCCATATGGTGAAAACAAATAATTTTAGAATCGTTGGGATCAAATGAATGAGAAAAAGATGCAGTGGAACTCTATGGGACTTCTTGTCATCATATAATTATCCGTTAACTAGCAAAACTTTTACCACTTTAGCGTCATGAGAGTTTGTTAGTTTGACCTGCATTTTTGTAATCTGGCCACCCATAGGATGAACCAAGAAAATATTGATTTTCAATATATATGAAGTGCTGAGCAGATCTGATTGCTTGGATGTATCCTGTTTGAATACTTTTATCTATCACCAAATTCTTCGCGCAAATAAGGTTCTGTCATCAAGGAAGAGCATAATCAGCTTTAGCATTTTCGTTTGTTCATCTAATAAAAACAAAAAGGAAAGTAAGGCAAGATGCCCAAAATATGTACCTGCTTTGCAGCAACATCAACATTTCTCGGAAAGCCTCTTACTGATCCTGAATCAATGGACCGCATAATCTGCATAAGAAAGAAAGATCCAACTTGGTTTTGGTAAAAGAATGAAATTGAAACAGACTTCTTAAAAGAGCAACAAATCATATCAAAAAGTCCCAAAAGAGAAACATGCACTGCCAACCTGAACATGCCAACTTTCCTCATCTGTGGAATCATATAACTTGGGATCATCTTCCGGAATAATTGTAACAGCGTCCTTATCCTTTGAATGCAATAATGAACCATCCTTTAAATCTTTTGGCTTGGGGATCTCAGGACTAAGTATCCATGAGATACGATCTATTTTTATTAAAGCATCCTCATTCCAACGAGAAACCGTTTTGAAATGCAGTCTCTCTGTCCATTTTGTTGCCCTCTTCCAACGCTGCTCAAAGTTTATAAGAACATCGTATGCTGCAGGCCCGTCAATTCTACAGTGCAAGTCATGCCATGGTTGCCTTGGAGCCTTGGATCCAGCCTAGAAAGGATATGGGAGGGGAAACAAATTAGAATAGGAAAATCCTACACAGAACAAATCATATAGAATACAGTATAGTTCAGTTGATAACGTCTTTTTAATAGTTTCTTTTAACTTTTTTAAATGATAATCTTTTCTTTTTTTTTTTCTAGGATTACACATTTGGTAAATTTTCTGGTTTTCAATATTTTTTTGAACAAAATGTTGAAAACTATAACAATTTCTTACTATGCAGCTCTTTTCACTCTCTTTTTTCAGGTGTAACCATATATGATTATATTGCTCAAGGATTTAACAAAGAGAAGTTTGTTTAAACTCTACAAAATGTCGAAGACTATAACTACAAAATCAGGAAAAAGAGTTCTAGTAAGAACTTAATTTATATACTCTGTTTAATGCTTAGCAACATAAAGCTGGCACCATTAAGTAGGCTAGACACGATAATAAATTTTTGACAGTGATTAAATCATATGCACAGCAAAAACAGTATGTCACAGAAAATGTAATCACAAACCAAATACTCCAGTTGGCAAACTACTCACAGGAAACGTGGGATTGTGGAAATCTTCCTCAAAAACAGTGCCAAGATCATGAAATAGTCTATGCTCTGGCGTGTCATAACGGCCACCACAAAGATCAAGTCCTCCCAAAAATGCAGTAACCTTGCGGTTGTTCCCAGATGCTTGTGTGTCCACGAGAACACATTTCTGGTGGTGTGTGAAAAGAGTTCCAACAATCTGAACAAAACCCATAAGGAAAGTAGATTTACTAAGTCTATTGGCTTTGTTGAAAGCAAATAATTCATTGAAATGAAGAAAAACTTTATGGGTGAAACAGAAAAGAACGTCTAGGGAAAAATTTTTCACAATACCTATATAAGATGCGTATACATAGTGCATATACATGTGTAAATGTCTGTGTATGAAAAAAGATCAAAACTTACAGCCTTAATTTATTACAATGGGACATGATTAAGATAAAAATCCTGCCTGTTGTTTGATGTAGCTCATTTTACTGCTGGCATAGCGAGGTGCCAGCACACAAATAACCGATGAATGCTTGAAAAATTTGCGGGTTTCTTCATCATGTGTCTGCATCACTCCTGCCTGCGACACAAATTTCACTTCACAGTCAAGTCACAATACACAAATCAATTTCCCTATCTTCACAAGCAACAGAACACCACTAGTTACGGTGTAAAAATAAACAAATTAATAAAGCAAATAAATAAAATCCCAGAGCGATCAAAACAATTAGACAATTTGTGAGTAGTTGGACAATGCAAACCGATATGTTTCTTTTTAAAAAACATTGTGTGCCGCCTCACTGTTTAACTGTCAAATTTAGCTGTTTACTAATTAAAGGGGGGGCTATATTGACACGTGGATTAAAGTTCATGGCCTACTTTGACATTTTATTTTAAAGTTTGAAGGCCTGCTATGAAGTCTGACAAAAAGGTGCAAACTTTAGACTCCCAATGATTTTGATCCTCCATTAAAACATAGCTCACTGGACCATTCAATTCAACCACACAACAAAAATTTTTCAAACAGCAAGCAAAACAAACAGAAAAACATCTCAACGTGATCATATATTGTAACAAAATGGCTGCAGGCAATGCCAGTAATAGATTCAGACCGTATTGATGAATAACTTGTCATGTGAAGTCTTGTCATCCCAAACCAACAGCAACACTCTCACGCCTTCCTGCGACTTGTACTTGAGCAACTCGCCGAGGGTCAAATCCCCACCTCTCGGCAATGGCCTCGTCCGCTCTCTGACCAGCCTGACCTTGTGGTAAATGGACCATCCCGTGATATAAATCATGTGGTGCGCCTCCGAGATCGCATGGCATATATCCTCCCAGCACTTCTCCTGCGTGAAAACCTTCGGACGTAGGGAGAAAGAAGAGAGACGGAGAAGAAAAACTTAGAAATCAGATTGGATCAATAATTCCAATTGAGTTCGAAATATTAGTAAGAAACTCATGGATAAAGATACAGACTTTATTTGTCAATCTTTCATTTTCATTCTTTATATGGGGAAAATTGACGAAAAGAGAGAAGAACACTAGAAAGCAAATTATAGATAATCAATATCTTGTTAACTATAATTTCAGCGTGCTAAACCTCAAAAGAATTATGAAGAACCCATATAAAAGTATAAGAAAATCTGCTAATCTTAGCATTGATTTGACTATAAAATCTCTGTCTGCCTCTAAGATTGAAAACTTTCTAATATTTCCGAACATATTTGATATATATTGACAGACAACAATATATAATACAGACTTTCACGTGCAGGAAAATTTTAAAAAAAAATCTTTTAATTGGTCGATATTTAAAGTATAGAAACAACAGTCAAAGCTTCTGGAATTGAAGAATCAATTCAATTCAATAATCAAGTATGAAATTGGTAAAAAAATTTTGAGAATTTCAATTTCATGATGGTTCATGATCATTATTACCTTTCCGTCGAGCTCAATCTTGGGAAGCAAATGGTCGAGGACATGGGCGTCTTGATACAGCCTGACGGAGTTTCCTTTCCTCAACGGGAAATACGAGTGCCTCACGCCCGACTCCATGGGATCGCCGGCGATTCCGTGCCGGTAGAGAGGATTCTCCTCGAAAGGCGTGAACCGCATCTCCAGCAGGAGATCCGAGTCCTGCTTCGGCTTCTTCCCGTACGAATTATAAATCGGGAACCAACCGCTTATCGTCTTCCCGGTGGCGATCTCAGCGGCGGAGATTTTGACGATTCCGATGAGATCGGCGCCGAAGAGGTCGTTGTCCTTGACGTGAAACTCGAGGTTGACGACGGGGTGAGCTAGGGGGATGTGGAACCGCTCATTCCAGTACGGCCTCTGCGAGTTCTTGATGACACGCGTGCGGGCCACGGTGGCCTGAGGGACGTTGACGGTGACGTAAGGGTCGCTGGTGATGATCCTCGCGTGGAGGTGGATTTTCCTGTCGGAACGGCCACCGTTTCTGCCACCGTCACCGCCGTCGGAGTCGTTGGGATCGGCGGCGGCGGCGGCGGAGGGGTTAGGGCACTTGATGGCGCCGCAGAGGGTGACGCAGCGGCGGAGGTTGTTAGTGACGAGGTCCATGTTAGGTAAGTGACGAGCTTCGATGATACGGAGGTCAAGGTCGCCATGGAGGAAGACCAGCTGCTGCTGCTGCTGCTGGTTGTGCTGCGAAGTCGAGTCCGCCATGGAAATTGCAAAGAAGAAGAAGAAGAAGACGACAAGCGGTCACTGTACGAACTGCAAATTTATAGAAGAACCGGAGGGAGAAAAACTGAATAAAGGGAATTATGAAAGATATTAATGGGTTAACGTAGTCGGAAAGATTTCTTTCCTTCAGAGAACTTCAGTTACAGAGAAAGAAGGCTCTCTTAGATTTTTTTTTTTTTTTTGCTTTAAACTTATATTTTTATATTTTTTTATGTTTTTTATGTTTTTGGGAATGGGTATAAAAATGGAAAGTTTTATTTTTTTAAAAAAAAAAAGGTAAAAATGGAAGCTTTGAACTTTTGGATAAGGTAGGATTATAGTAGATTTTTTTTTTTTTTACTTTTTTGAGGAATAGGTGTAAAAATGGTAAGTAGTTTTTTTTATAAAAAAAATGTAAAAATGGGAGCTTTGAACTTTTGGGGGAGATGGGATTATAGTAGATTTTTTTAAATTTTTTTGGAGGAATGGGTATAAAGATGGAAAGTTAGTTTTTTTTATAAAAAAAAATGGAAAAATGGGAGCTTTGAACTTTTGGGGAAGATGGAATTGTAGTAGACAGGGAAGAAGACGATGGTGGCAAAGAAAAAAAAAAAGTGATTTTTATTTCAGATTAATAAGAAAAAGGAAGACTATTTTTTCAACACTAGTGAGCGGCTTTTATCTTTCCCTCCTTTAAAAAATGAATTTTTTTTTTTTTCTGTTTTGGAAAAGGGAGGTTTGACCCCTCTAAAGACATGGGAGTTTGAGCTTTGGGGTAAGAATTATTGGATGGACAAGACTACGATATGACCAAAGTTGTTTAATTCAAAGAAAAAAAATAATTTCCTTAAAAAATATATCGTAATAGGACAGGATAGAGTAGGGTCGTCGCATAAATAATTACAGGGGTCCCCCGTTAGGATTACAAGAAGGAGAAAGGGACGCTGGACCACAAAGAGAATCTACTTCTTCATTTTCTTAAAAAAAATCCAAAAAAAAAAAAAAAGTCCCTCCAAGTTTTAGCATTAGGCCTTGTTTGGTATCATTTTAAAAATATTTTAAAACATTTTTTTTTATTTTTTAAGACAAAAATTTTAAAAACACTCTCAGTATAATTTTTTAAAAATTTTCTTTTTGTAAAACTAAATCATTTTTACCTATTTTAAAAACACTACAAAAAAAAAACCCTTGCTTTTTTTGCCCGTTAGGGTTTGATTTTACCAGCCTGGGAATGAAGTATATAGATATTCATTCTTTTACTAGCAAAAAAAAAATACAATTTTTTAAAGAAAATTGTACTACAATTTAATATAAATGCAAATGGCCCCAAAAGCATTTTGGCAAATATAGTTAAACTTAATTTTTTGGTTCAAAACGTTATAGCATGTGAGAGTTTTATACTGTAATAATTTTTTGTTTTTTCCTGTAATATATAAGAACTTAACACTATTTAATAACCAAAAAATTAGTTCTAATCATAATTATCAAATACATTGTAAAAAATTCAACGGTAAACGTTAACCAATATTATTAATAAATTCAAATAAAACATTCAAAAAGTAGAAATGCTTGTTAGGTTCCGAAGTTTGAAAACCAAATAGACACCCGTTTTCTTTTAACAAAACCGATATATCAATAGAAAAACTCGATCCAACAAGTTCAGAAACCTATATCCTACTACCACCAACCAACAACACCACATAGAAGCAACACTAATAGAAATATTCAATTTTTTTGTATTAGCAAATATCTGCTTTTTATATTTTATTTTATATTTAGAAACTATTCAATAAATAGAGCGCTTGTTCTTTTTTTTTTTTTTTCCAATTGATATTGGAGATATGACAGGAATTGCGTTATTCACGTGGAAATGTGTAGCTGAAGTGCCACTTTAATATTCCTCAAAAAAAGGTCCACTTTAATAGGGTTTGTTATGAAACTTCTTTTGAAAGTGACAAGTTATTGTTTTTCATCTTTTAAGGGGTTTAAATGTTTGTTCTTAACGAGTGTTTGAATAATAAAATTGCCTAAAAAGCTCGCATCTTTAAATTGCTTTTTTAATCAGCCGAACAATTTTGCTTGAAATGTCCAAATCTAAAATGATCGTTGAAAAAAATTTAAAATTCTTTCTAACAATGTAGCCTGCATGATTAACAAGAATTGTTACTTACTAAGGTCCAGAAATCTATATATATATTTATAGAGCGTTTGGGAGAGTAATTTAAAAACAAGTTGAGTTTCAAAACTATAGCATGTGAGAGTTTTATACTATAGCTTTTTACTTTGACATGTAAAAGTTTTACATCGTTTACAGTTTAAGCCATTGGTTTAAACTATACTTTCAAATACTTTATTAATTAAACTATAAATGAGTGATGATTCCAAGACGTATTATGAAGACGTATAAGAGCCATGGCAAAGCATAAAGGATATCTAATATATCACTAAGCCACGTAACACCTTAATTAAGTATGATTCATCAGGGAAAAATATTTGTTTATAAGTCTCCCCCTTTTATTTTAATGCACTGTAACACTACTATACGTAATCTCAAAGACTTAGCAAATTATTTCGAATGAAGTTATTATTATTTTTTATGGAATCAAATCAAATTGATTTGGACTGTTTATTAAATTAATTTGGACCGATCTTTGCACCCTAGCATGTTTGGTAAAGGGCAATCTTAACAATTATCTCAGTTATTAACAGTGTAAAGCTCTCATATGCTACAGTAAAAAAAAAGTCGATATAATATAAAGCTCTCGCATACTATAGTAAAAACAGTTCTAACCAATGATTCTAACTACCATGCCAAACAATCCAATTCTAAACCTAAACTTTTCCAAAAACGACATTAACTTAGCAATAAATATTTTTCTAGGTAAAAAAAAAAAAGATAGTAAATTTTATTACACTGTTTTAAATTTTTAGGCATGCATCAAGTCCTGTCAATTTTATTTTATTTTTTTAATTTTGACATAATTTTGATTAAATTTGATGTTCATGAATATAAACTACTTATGGGCATGGTATCTTAAACAAAAAAGATTTATCAAAGGAGTTCATGGTTAGATTTAGGAAAAATCTGTTCTGTCTTAGGGTATGAAAGGATAACATAGTTCTTGTTTTGCTTATGTTAGAGGGTGAAGATAAAACGCTGGTTTTCTATGTTGAGGGGTCTCAACTTGCTTGGTATTAATCCTTAACACCATTAAAAGTCTAAACAATTTTAAGGAAAAGGAATATTAAATTGTTTGGTTTTTTTTTTTTTTTTTCTGAACATGGCAATCCATCGGACTTTGTAAAGGCTAAGATGCCGTTTGCCTTTTCTTTTTTTTTTTTTTTTTTTTTTTTTTTTTTGAGAACATTGCCTTTTTGTATTCTTGCTATGTTACAAAAGTTGGAGATGCCCTTGTATGTTCTTTGGGAAATAGCTATGCCTTGCTTGTTCTTCAAGTTGCTTCCTAACTGTGATATAAAGCCTAAAGAAAAAGACCCCCTTTTTCTAATCTTTAATAAGCCCTTTCCTAATCTCTCATAACTTGCTTCTTATATAGATCCCACTTGATATCTTTTCCAATCCATCTTTAATTAAAAAGAAAACAAGAGAGACAGAGAGAGACATGACCAGTGCCTTAAAAAAGAAGTTATCCCAAAAATCCTGTTTGCAACAAATCAAAACATTGATTCTAACTTGAGTCATTTCACAGTTGTCCTCAACCTCATTAAAGTCATGATCCAAGGGTCCATGTTATTTCAATGGAGAACCATTTTAGTGGGGATTGATATGAATGCAATCTCCATTTGGCCAAATTTATAGAAGCAATGCCACACTAATATCATCCAAAAAGTAAACAACTTTCATAGGATTATGCCTACATGAAAATAAGAAGCAATAAGGTTTAGTTCTTAGCAGATCTATAATAAAATTTCTAGTTAAAATAAACAAAAACTATAACAACAAAGAATAAAATAAAATAAAATAAAATAAAAATCTGATGGGCACCCAACTACTCAGTGAGAAAGCTACTTTGATTAATTGCAGAGAAATATAGTCGCACCCAATTTCCCACTTCAACATCATCTGACAAGTAAACAACTTCCATAATATGTACTTGTATAAAAGATAAAGGAAAAGCAATAAAGTTTCATTCTTTGCAGATCTTAATTAGACTGATAGAGAAATTAATACACACACACACTCAAAACTGGTGAACACTTTGTACTCGGTAAAAAAGTTAATTCAATTAGTTGTAGAAAAAGAAAATTACTATTCCCTTTTTTTTCTTTGTTTTTTTTTTTTTTTTTACATTTGAAGAGACAAGAGGAATGATCACTATTTTCCAAAAAGTTGGCTTCTTTCTTGGTTACAAGTCCCAAACCTCCATGATCACTTACTTAACATAATTGGTATAATCTCCTTCTTAACCCCTAACTTGGGACTTGGACATTCCATTGAAATTCTGATAAAGCACCACGACCACTTGTAAACCTCTTCATCTCACCCAAAGAAGGTACCACCACTATCTTACCATGAGAACCATGTGCCTTCTTTTTAGGACCATCATCAATATTCTCTTTGGCACCTTTTTTGGGTACCTTCTTGATAACCTTGACATCTTGTGTGTTACAACAAATATTATTGGGCTTGGGTTTCGGCTTGAGCTTCTTCTTGTTGGTGATCTGGCCCAAGCATGAGACCTTGGGAGATGCGGGCTCGCGAGTGTCGAAGCTGCTGCTTCGATCTCTAGGCTTTCTTCTGGCCTCAGAAGGAATCATGGAAGTGTAAAATGGTTTGGTGGAGGTGGGCTTGCGGGGGCTTGGAGGAGGGCTTACCTGGAAGGTGGCGATAGAAGTGGTGTGGAGAAGGGAAAGAAGCTTGGCAATCTTGTTTCTCAAGTTTGATGATGCTTTTCTCTCCATTGAGAATCACAATTCGCACATAGAAATGCTCAATTATTTGTTGGTTCGCAGTCGAAGAATAATGTCTTTTATATATATGTACATATATTAAAGAATATGTTTTAACTTTCCCATTAGAGGCCTGCGTAAGACGGCCGGCCTGAAATTTTTAAAAGGGCCACTTAGCGCCGGCAGAATCTTGCGTGGCATTTCTTTTATTCGCTGCAGGCGTTATAAACTTCAATTCTTTTGACTTTATTATAACGAACCCAAGACCCCTCTTACTGTTGGTCATTAATTATCTTCGGGTCGTTTCAGAATTTAGTTCAAATCAAATGTTTCGAACTAAAATTAATTTAAAATTTAAATTTTATAAAACACCATAATTAAATTAATTGGTGCTATAATTTTATAATTTGAACAACTTTGTAAACAGCCAATCAACTATATTTACCAAGCAACAAGCCGAAAACATTCAAGTCATCGTCCAGGCAATTAGGAGATTCAAACCACGTCTTCCATTGAAGCGGGGAATATGAAACCATCAAGCGAGATATTTCTTTTTCTTTCCCTGCAAGGGTCTCTCTCTCTCTCTCTCTCTCTCTTTCTTACAATTACTTTCTCTTCACTAGAATTACAAAATGGCTAATACAGATCTATTCAAAATGCCGAAACAAACATTAGGCATGCTGGTAATTTTACTTGCTAGCAAGTAATTTCTGAGTCCCTTGTTTGTAAATATATGAACTGTTCTTGATACAAGTTATAGCCACCTTGAACACTCGAAGCATTTTGACTTCGGCAGAGACTCGAAACAAAAAGATGCATTTAAGCAGGAATTATTTAGTATCAGTAATGTCCTTCAAACATCTTGAGTTCCGCAGATGTTTCATTGGCAACGGACTGACAATACACATTCAAGTATGATACAACATGAAAATATGAAAGAGCTCGCAGAAAGCTAAGGTCTCTTCATTAAGTCGCGGTTACATGGATCCAAAGCCCACTTGCTGCATAAGGCTGCAAATGGAATGCATGAACGAATCAATTTGCACCCGCTGCACTTATTTGAGGCAACAGCCTAAGATAATGATAACTGACCTTTTTGCACAATCCCAGATCACTCAACAACCGTATGGGCTAACGAGTGCTCCCATCATCCTTGTCATCTTTATTGCTTGTTGGTGGTGTGTATTGGCTCGTCGATGATGGAGAGTAGCCAGGTTGGCTGGGTGAGTACCCCGCACTTGGGCTGCAAGGAAAATTATTGAAAGCAAGGATAAACACTAGTCAATCACAGCTTCAAAGAGCTGTTTAAAGGAAACAATATCTTACACGGCTTTACCTGTACTGTGGTGAACTTGGACTGTAATCCGGGCTAACACCAGCGTTATATGGGCTGTGTAGAAATACAAATAGAATTAGAGAGAGTGAAAAAAGAGAGATTAATCCAACATTCTGAATCTGAACTGCTTAAAAGAAACGAGAAAAACTGAAACTGAAGGGCCTACCTGCTGGGACTGTATGTGGGGCTTGAAGGAGAGTAAGACGGAGAAGTGGGCGAATATGAGGGTGATGTTGGGCTGCAACAAAATGAGAAGTTCAAACATGAGTAAGATGCTCCAACATAAACATCAGTCTTGCATAATTCGAGATGTAAAAGTATTAAATAGGCTGAATCTGTTTTGAACAAGCCAGCCAAGTTGACCAAAAGCCATCACGGCAAGAGTATAAACTGATTTTCAAAAACCAAGAAATCTCTAAGCTACAACAAAACTATGTCTATTTCCAAGAAAGCTCACCTATAATTTGGAGATGTAGGACTATATGGGCTAGACGGTGACAACCTCGGACTGCTTGGAGAATATGCTAATGAGGGGCTGTATTTCGCAGACTGAGGATTGTAACTCGGAGATGTTGGGCTATAGCTGGGTGAGGTCGGGCTGTAACTTGGTGAGGTTGGACTATAACCAGGAGAAGTGGGACTATAGGCTGGTGAAGTAGGACTGTAGGACGGAGATGTCGGGCTGTAGGAAGGTGATGTTGGGCTATAAGAAGGTGATGTGGGGCTGTAAGATGGTGATGTGGGGCTATATGCTGGGGAAGTGGGGCTATACGCGGGGGATGTGGGGCTGTAAGCTGGTGAAGTTGGACTATAGCTTGGCGAAGTCGGACTGTAACTTGGAGAAGTCGGACTGTAACTTGGTGAAGTAGGACTGTAGCTTGGAGAGGTTGGACTGTAACTTGGTGAGGTCGGACTGTAGCTGGGTGATGTGGGTGAATAAGATGGACTTGTAGGAGAATAGGCAGGACTTGTCGGACTATAGCCCGGGGAACTGGGGCTATACGTTGGAGAGGTAGGACTGTAACCGGGACTTGTTGGACTATATCCAGGCGATGTAGGACTGTAGCCAGGGGAAGTTGGACTGTATCCAGGGGAAGATGGACTGTAGCCAGGAGATGATGGACTGTAACCAGGGGATGAAGTGGGAGAGAAGGCCATTCCTCCAACGTATGGAGAGAATTGAGCATCGGAGATGGGAGACAGACGGAGATTGGGGCTCAACAGATAACTTGGTGACATCATGCCCTCATGATAAGGAGTTCCCGAAACAGGAGAGCGAGAAGGTGTCATGCCAAAGTCAAGTCCGTCCATATAACTAGGTAGCTGGAGTTCAATGGCATTTTTCAACATCTCATCATTGAGATACAAGGCACAGCCTCCAGTACCAATTGGCGCGAGTTGACCCAACATTATATTCTCCGTAACACCCCTCAAATAGTCTGTTTCAGCATACACTGCAGCATCAAGAAGAATGTCCACAGTTTCTTCAAAAGAGCATCGCATCATTGGTCCAGTGTCATTCCTATTGATACCATGACGAGTAATGGCCATCAAGTGTCCACGATAGGTCATCGTATCACAAAGGATAGCCAGATGTCGGTAATTTACATAAGACCCATCAAAAGATATAACAACACGCAATTCATCTAAGAGTGACCGACGAACTGCCTCAATACCAAGAACTTCAATGACTTCAATCAAGTGATTGCTTGTCGTTCTCCTTGCATCGACGTCCTCATGGCAGATAACAGCTAATAGATTGACACCTTCAGTATCAAGCATCCACTCATTCTCTGGTTTAAATCCGTCGTTATCATCAAACTTGTTTACTTTACCATGTTTGATAAACACCTTGTTGATATCTGGGATACCACGAAGAGACATTTCTGTCAGCATATTGCTCTCAATCTTCTTTAAGAAAACATCGTCCTCAGCAGCTTCATCAGTTAATTCTCCTTTTGGTGCTTCCTCATTCATGATACGGATTCGAAGGATCAGTTTTTCAGCATTATCATCGTTGAATATACAAGTCAAATCATCATCAAATTCTTGGTTGATCTTCTCAGCAATATCAGCCATACTCAGCTTCTTATCCACCATCATTTCACGATTCAACTCCATGCGAAGCAGCCAAGGAGATATTTTATCTGGGTTTATTTCTTCATCTGGCATTTCATAATAAGACCTGACAAAGTCAACATCCTCCTCGATGATTGTGCTCATGGGGTCTGGATCATACCATACTTCAGTGGCTTGAGTTACACTTCGAAGAGTGGTATACTCCAAAGCACACTGAACAGTTTTGGCCCTCTCTTTGGTTTTATTAGCTTCAGACTTCAAAAAGACGGAGAGAGATGGTGTTTTGATTCTCTTGGCTACATTTATAATTTCTCTCAACCTGGGAACACCTAAAGTAACATTCTTGGCACTCACACCAGCATAGTGGAATGTATTGAGAGTCATCTGAGTCGCAGGCTCACCAATCGATTGTGCAGCAACACAACCAATCATTTCTCCAGGGGCTACAAGTGATTGTAGGAAGCGAGATTCTATCTCCCCAATAACCCACTCGAATGCCTCTCGAGTAAGCCTGTATTCCTCCAGCACCCTTTTGCTAGCAAAAGTACTTCGGAGCAAAATGTTAAAAAACAATGTAGCATTCTTTTGAGCTTCAACACTCAATGGATCATCACCAGGAACAACCTTCAGCCTCTCCTGGAGCTTATCAATAGCTTCTACAATTTCCATTGGGTGCATGTCAGAAGTCCTTCGGAAGTCTATCTTGAAGGTCTTCTGTGCATTCTGAATAAGCCTCTTCAGGTTAACAGGCAACGGCCAAGAATTGTCCCCAGTGGTCGCAATCTCTGTTCCCAGTTGGTATCTATCTGATTCAAGTTTCTGCACTTCAGCATCAAACACATTGCGGAACTCTCTAATGGTTTTAAGATCCTCAACATGTTCTGGCAACATGTAGGTTGGGTTCCAATTTTCATTATCAAACTCATATCTAAAAACCCTATCAAATTCTGTTTTTTTCATTTTCAGCGAATCCAGTTTCTGTGATTCTATCCAAACCGAATCCATTCCATCTTCCCCATAGAGAAATTGAATAACATCCCCCAATGAATTCCTAACAGTGCCATCATACTTTACCATTATATCCTCCATAGCTTTCACCAATCTCCGCTGGATATACCCAGTCTCAGAAGTCTTCACTGCAGTATCTATAAGACCTTCTCTACCACCCATAGCGTGAAAAAAGAACTCCTGTGGAGTCAGTCCTCGCAGATATGAGTTCTCAACAAAGCCACGACTTTCTGGCCCATAATCATCTTTGGTAAAGTGGGGCAATGTTCGATCTATAAATCCATAGGGAATTCGTTTGCCCTCAACATTTTGCTGCCCCACACAAGCAGTCATCTGAGAGATATTAATGAAACTCCCTTTAGATCCTGCAGTAACCATAGCTTTAAGGTTGTTGCTCTCAGATAAACTCTTTTGAGCACTACTTCCAGCATCATCACGAGCCTTGTTCAAGACCTATAGGTATCAGACATATTAGTTCATGATAGAAGGCAGAAAAAAAGACCAACAAAATAAGTTCAAACAAGTAAACTCAAGGTACCTGATTCACTTTGTTTTCAAATGACTCCATCATTGTCCGCCCAGGTTCAGCCTCCAGCTCCTTTGCCTGGGCTTTCCTGATGAGTTCTTTCACATCATTTTTTGCCTTCGAAATGGTCTCGTTAATTTTTTCCATTGTTGCTGCATCGGCAATTGTATCTCCAATACCAATACTAAAACCATTCTGCAAAAGCCAATAGTTCACAAGCCACTGTGTATGACCCAGAAATTTGCGGGCTGCATCTGGACCAACCTCTTCCCTGTGAACAACAATATACGAATCAAAAAGTCCCACGTAGCCTGGTTGGATAATTCTTAGACACAGTTGCTACAGATCGACTATATCCAGCAGAGTCTACGGTCATTATACTAAATGGAAATTGTATTCACAAAGTCCAAATAAATGAAAAACAGCGTCTTAGTTTGGATTGCCACATTCACCCCAAATCAGCAATTCTTGAGATGTAAACCAATCTTTTAAACCAAAATGCAGATATTTCACTTTTACTTTGGCACAAAAGTACATTGAAAGAAGACTGCATACCATATCACATGTATAAGACTTCCAGAAGATGTCCCAAGAGTCTTCTTGCAAAGCGTTCCAGAGAGCAGCTCTCCCTTTTCTATTCTAACTAACGTATCCCCTGGAGTAACATATCCACTCTCCGACTCCAAGTGCCAGGCAGAAGTTCTGTTCAGATTTATCTGTTTCGGAATAATAAGATTAAAAACTTGTTTCCCAGTCCAAAGAGGCCGTGGCTTCAAAATTGCAGGAGCAGGAACTTTTCCGTCAAAATCCTCCCACCACATCAAGATGTTCATGAAAACATCCTGCAACAAGTTATAGGGGATTAGAAGCAAGCAGATAGCTGTGAAATATACCTAGAAGAACCACAGTAGTCTCCAACCTTCTCTATGAAGGTATCCCTCTTTGTGATTTTACGACAACCTAAAAGTGTATCCTGGACAATTCCCATCACAGGTCGATTTGACTGTGGGGACACAATGCATTTGGGCACCATCATGAGCTCCAGTACTTCTGCCCTGGTCTCAAACGACTGAGGAACATGCATGTTCATTTCATCACCATCAAAATCAGCATTGTATGGTGTAGTGACAGATAAATTTAGCCGGAAAGTTGAATACGGCATGATCTTGATCCTATGCCCCATAATAGACATTTTATGGAGACTAGGTTGACGATTGAATAAAACAAAATCACCATCATTCAAATGGCGCTCCACCTGCAACAAGAAAATCAGAAGTTGAGAAGTGGAACTACAGATCCAAGGTCCAAACAAAACATAGCTAATCAAATGGAAAATCTCGCCTTGTATCCAAGCTCCAAATGATGATCACTGCTTTTCTTCAAGTAACGAAGATCAAGCCTTTGTCCATCATCTCTTATGATATACTTTGCACCAGTTTTACCAGGTGGAGGATGGGGCCCATACTCAACAAGCTCCTTCAACCTGATTTCTCAACAAGGCACATCCCGTTAGTATGAAAAACAAGACAGAGGAACTGGTATGGAGTAAAAGTGAAACATGCAAAATAAGGTTCACCTCTCAATGTTATATGGAGTCACAGTCTCTGGATATGTAAGATTTAAAGCAATACTCCATGGCACTCCTAATTCATCAATGTTAATGGTTGGATCAGGGGTGATAACCGTACGTGCAGAAAAATCCACACGTTTCCCCATCAGGTTCCCTCTGATCCGGCCTTCCTTTGCCTTAAGCCTACTGCAAATGGATTTAATTGGCCTCCCCGATCTTTGTGTAGCCTGTAAGGTGAAAAAGTTCACAGGTCACCCTAAGTTCCAAGGTACATGTATATATACTTAGATACAACTTATTGCATCCATGATTACAAGCAACCATACCCTTGGCAATCCAGGCAACTCATTGTCAAAATATGTGGCTATATGGAACTGTAACAACTGTGCGAACTCCGAAATGATATGAGCAGGTGAACCATTCCTCTCCTGTCTCCTCAGATTCTCGTTGTGCCTTATAATCATGGCCAACTGATGAGTCAAATCATCCTGGAATCAGCGAGGACAAAAGGTCAAAACCAAACTGACAAAATTCTTTTCTTAGAATATAACAAAAAGTAAAACAAGCACAAATTGGTAAAAGCACAAACAAAAAGATTGGTCTTCTTAAGAGCCCAAGTAAAACAAGAACAAAAGCAAAAAATCTTGCCTCGCTCCTGGAGGATGTGTCCATCATCACAGAAGGTCTAACTGGAGGCGGAGGGATTGGAAGAACTTGCAGAATCATCCAATCTGGACGAGCGTACTTTGGATTCAAGCCCAAAAGCTGACAATCCTCGTCACTTATTCTCTTTAAAACACTAAGAACCTGCAACGTTTTAAATATAATATGAGTATCATCTAACACGTCGGTCCGGACAAGGCAACTAATGCACATTGAAGTGTATCAGCAAAAATTTACTCTTTCTGCAGTAAGGGTCTGCTTTCTTTCTACAGGTTCAGGAAGCTGTTCTTGCTCGTCGTTTTTCTTCCTCTGTTGTTTGTACTCTGCGACCATTTTCATTCCATCTATAGACAGCTTTGGCTGCTGGGCACCACAGCCACCCCGACTCTTTTTCACAGGTTCTTCAGATTCTTGACCTTGGACGTTAATTTCATCACCACCCTCACACTTCTGCTTGTTCTTGCACGCTTCCAAAATCTTTTTAAGCCTATTTTTTGGGTTCTTTATTTTCAGAGCTTGCTTAAACTTGTGGTCCTCCTGAAAGTTCCAAAGCCAAGAATTAGCTTACATAGTCCATAACACTCTTCATATATCCAATACTTCATATAAACCCTATTGTAGTTTTACCTCGTCGACCAGAATTTTGGAGCAATTGAAGCAAACGCAACGCATAATCGAGAGAACGGTCTTCATAAACCCAATGTGGAACATGGGTTTCGCTAGCTCAAGATGCCCAAAGTGGCCAGGACACTCGGCCATGTTAGCCGTGCAAGTTTCGCACTTCATCTTCCTATCAATCGTACCCAGCCGAGGGTCACTTAGACCAGCTGGCTTCGGCTTTCCCCCCATCATCGTCTCACCGTGCTCAATCTGTACAACCGACATTTGCCTCTGCAACAGCAACAAGCAAAAACAAAGAACTTAATTTAAACTAAAAAAAAGTTAGAATTCCCAATAAACACACGAATTAATAAACACTAACTACTACAGACTACTCCGTCCCAATCGCTGACGAACACAATACGCAAATACTCCTCCTTTCGTTTTTGTTCCATAATATAATAATGAAAGAACCACAAAAGATTGTATAAAGATATACAATTCCAATAAACCCTAACAGACAAGAATCAATAAATACACACCACTACATCCCAAGTACAAGCTAGTAATAAATTCAATTGTTTTTCCTTTCCCACGGATCCTCAGCAACCAAACAATCATTATTGTACGAAAGAAAAAAGACGAAAAGATTCAAAAAATTTACGATCTCGTCAGGGCTGAGGATGCCGAACTGGACAGTACGGACTTTGGCGACCTCCGCCGGCGAGTAAGAGAACCGGATATCCATGGCGACCCGAACAAATTGAAAACCAAAAAAACAAAACAAATCCTAGGGTTTCAAGATTGAATTTCAGTTGCTCAAGAAATGTAAAATTCTCTCCAGTTCTTTTTGGCGCTCCAAAATTAAATTCGTTTTTTGGCTTTTTTATTGTAATTTTTGTGTAGCTTTTTGCGGTTAATTTTGCAGAGAGATAAAGAAGAGAGAGAGGAAGCTAAGAACTCTCTCGAGGAAGAGTCCCTCCAAACGAAACTCGCCCTTCACCCCTCGGGGTGTATTTATAGACGACGAGGGGCTTATCGCAGAGGTGCCGACTCACTTGAAAAGACGACACTGCCCTTCGTTTTTGGATGGGACTTCATTACTGCTAATGCCCCTCTCTTCCTTTTTTTTTTTTTTTTTTCGTAGTGGGCTTCTTGGAGTTTCAGCCCCCGGTATAATTGGGCTGATCCAGTTTATACTTATGTTGGGCTGGATCTAATTATGGTGCATTTACTTTAAAAAATTTATACTAAATACCACAATTTTAATTCTTAAGGTAAGCAAATACTATATTTTAAAAAATATTTAAGTACATAATATTTTTTAAATTATATACTTTTTTTAAACATTTAAATTTTTAATTTTATCACTTTTTTTTTTCTTCCTTTTCTTCTTCTCTTTCTTTTCGTTTTTGTTTTTCTTTATCTCGTTGTTATTTCGTGTTTTTCTCTATATCATTTTATACTAAAATAAACTTCGTTTTAATCTAAGTAGACTATTTACTAAACATTATTATATTTTAGTCTATTTATTTTTTATTCCCAATAAATGATTGTCTAATTGCCTCAATCTCCTAAAAAAAAAAAGAGATAATTCTACAAAATAATAATTTCAAAACTTTCTATAAAAAAATTAAATGTCTTTCCATAATAAACAATAAAAAGAATATATGTTTTGGTTTTTGCTATAGAAAATAAGTCCAAACTACTTGAAAATAAAATTGGGAGACAAATTTTAAAATTGGTGGCGCAAAATATTACATCAAGATTCAAAACTTCCTCTTCATTTGCAAACCTAAATGTTAGTTCAAGCTTTCCTCATGGGTTCATGTGGCTTGAATCCACGGGTCAAATGAGAACTCGTGTTTTACATAATTGAAATAGATGATGGATGCTAAAAAGCGTCGTTGAAAAATCCAAAAATTGAGGACATTTATGAACTAGTCAAAGATCAACATAAAATAACCAATCGAAAAGACTTGATTTGCATTTGGAAGCACCAACTTAGTCTAGTTTGATTAAGTGCTAGTTTAATGTTTTCTCTTATATAATTTAAATTGTTACAATGTTTTCATTTCAAACAAACAGTTCAAACCATGTTTCCAAACAATCTCTTACAAAATCATATAAAAGCTATCAAACTCATATAATTCTTTTCGATAAACAAAAATATGTTCACTATTTTGTTATTCATCATTATAGATGTCAAAATGGAACATGCTTGGTGGGCTAGCATGGTCATAGTATGCTAAAAAGTAGACACGACACGACACAACATGATTATTAAATAGACCTGGCCCAACATGTTTATTAAATGGATCGAGCTTGACACGATTTATGGATACAAAGTACACTAAAGGCACGACACGTGCCCAAGCAGGAACACAATAAGCTACACGATAGCGACACAACATTGTTGCTCTTTTATTATGTACTTATAACAATTTTCTTATAAAAATTATTGTATGCTATTTTTTCTAAAGAAGATTTATCTCATTTTAATTTTTCTATATTTCACTTCATTCTAAGTTAAATTTTAATTGTGTCCAATACTTATCTTCTTATTTACCTATAATTTTGTTATTAGGCATAATTAAAATACAAGCACATTAAGGGCATGGCACAAATATAAATAGGCTATAAGCTAGGCTTGACATCATAAATAAAAAACAATCACATCCCAATAAGACATGGTAATTAATGGACCAATTTAGGTATCGCACAAAAAACTTGTTCGGGCCCATTTTATATAGGCCGGGCCAACACTTTTAACATCTCTATTCATTATTTATTCTTTTTTCATAATGCAATATAAAGCACAATGATAATGCATAAAGATGTCAAGTGTGCCGGCTGCCCATCCCAGCTTGTTTAAATTGGGCCAAACATACTTGGTGTCATGCCTGAGCCTTACTTGTTTTTTATTTATGGCATCAAGCCTTTTTTATTGTGCCTTTTACGTGCTTATGCTTTAATCGTACCTAAATGCAAAATTATAAATAAATGAGATACATTAGTATCAAATATACAATTAAATTTCAACTTGTAAAAAAGTAAAATATAGAAAATTCAAATGAGATAAAATCTTATTTAAAAATATTAGAAAACGTGAACATAGCGAAATTTTAAAATTTTTAAATCAAAGTCTTTTCCAAATAAGAAATTTCACGTGCTAAGTACAAAAATTAATAAAAGATCTTGCATACCTCTTCAATAAACCAAAAACTGTAGAAACTGCAACTAGAGAAGAATATCTAGAAGAGCCTCAACTAACTGGTCTTCTTTGCTATTCTCTTTTTACGATTGGAATGCGTGGTCACATGTCATATAATTTTTCATGCAATGAGCTCATCTTCCAACCACTTGCGAAGACCATGAACTAAGGTTCCAGATGTTGAACAATAGCTCTCTGGGATTTTCAAAGTTTTTCTCGCTATAATACTCTCTCTATACTTCTTAAATGATCTAAAAAATAATAAAAAATAATTCCCTTTATATAATGGTCGAATTTGGGGTTAGTCTTTATCAGATTAGGCTAGTCTTTATCAGATTAGACTTCAAAATTTGAGTTTGGACTAACTTATGATAAAAAACACATCAAAAACATGTATTAGGATTATTGCTTAGTGTGCTGAACGCGTTCACCGGCTTGCTGAATTGGCAGTACGACCTGTCGAACTCGGCCATCGACCTGCCGACTAAGCGATAATCTAAAAATCTCAAAATATCTCATTTTACACGGGAATATTAGATAAAGCCTTAGTTTTAATTCAAATAACCTAATAGAGAAGTTATTTAATTAAAACAATTATATATAAATAATCTCATATCAAATAAAATATTGCCTAAGTAATTCAACATTTTTATCTTGAATTAATTCACAAAATTAATTCAACCAATAAATCAACATGAATTATTAAATCCAATCTACCAAATTTCAGCCAATCTAATAATTAACATATGTCACCAATATGCAAGAAAAACATGCTGTATCGTTAAAGGAATTATTATAAGTTATCAAAGGAGACTTGATGGACGTATAAAAATCAAGCTTTTATAATTATAAAATAACATATCTCATATACATATATTTTATAATTATTAACTCTAATGCTATTCCACTGAAAGTTTAGAGTTGCACTTTCGAACTATATAAAATTACAAAGCTTCAATAAGCTGATCATCTATGACATATCATAATGTGTAACATCCCCATAGGATAATCATAATCGACTTATGGATAAATTTTGTTTTACTTTTCTGATTTTTTTTATCTTATGTTCCATTATCTCATCATTGGAATACTTATTATCAATAAATAGTAAACCATTCGTTTATATGGATCCAAATGGTCGAGCGCTCCAACTATTCAATTACAAGATAACGCCTAAAAGAGAATATCATTAACTCTACAAAAGTGCCATGGATTCCATATTTATGAATGACGAGTCTACATCAATCAAGAGTCATGTCTGCAATGTACTAGTATGCGTAGCGTCATCCAATTGAGGATGCCACCCTTTAATACATCAAAAGACACAAGTTAAGAATATGAGCCTATTAATTCATTTTAGGACTAAGATGCAACACATATGATTGTCTAAAGTGAATTGATTTAAACAAACATAATTATTAATAAAATCAATTCAATTTTTTGTCCCGATCCAATATATCGTACCATGACAATATGCTAATGTTTCTACTAGCGAACTCCAACTTTGATGACGGAGATAAATCATCTCCCGTTAGGGATGTAGACAACATAAGAATCTCAGCATGAATAAAGCGCTCAACTTTGTTCATTTGATTGTAGATCTTATCATTTAGACTATCGTCTTTAAGATTTATGTCTTCCATATAATATGTTCATCATATGCACGATCTTAAAGATTTAAATTGATTGTCTCAGACTTTTGTTTGCTTATTATATATTCAATAGAAAATGACCATAAAGAAAACAACATTTGATATATGAAAATAATAAACCCTATATTGATTAAATTTCTCCAAAAACATTACACCATTTAATCCTTAGGCACCTAGTCTAACAAAAAAAGTAGTATATTACATCATTTTAGTAAGAATTGTTAGAAGTATATAATAAAAGAGCAATAATTGTGTGACATTATTAAGCCGCTTATCATTTCGTGCCCTTAGTGTGTCATGCCATTAACGTGGTTTGTGCTTAAAGGTCGTGTCAAGCCCGACCTATTTAATAAATAAGATTAATGAGACATGTGGCCCTTTTTTATTTGTAAAATTAAAATATGTCTACAGTTCATGAATATTCTTTATATGTCCCAATGCATATGTATAAAGACATTAATGACTATAATAATAATATTGTTAGTTTTAATTTATTTTTTTAGAATAACTATAATATATGTATTTAAGATTTCAAACGGATTATAATATCATTATATTTAAAAAAACTCTAGAATTAGAGTATTTGCTGCTTAAATTCAAATTGGTATTTAAAATAATCATTTTAAAGTTTCCTAAAAAGATGAAATTTTTTTACTGACAAGTTGGATTTACCAACAAATTAGAATTAGGGTGTTATAATTAAATTAATGATATAATTTTACTGACAAATTGAAATTAAGGTGTTGTAATTAAGTTAATAACATAGTATTATCAAGTCTTTTTATGTGTCTTATTAGTTATATAATTGATATATTATTAAGTAAACGATATGTAATGATAATGATACGCAATGACATTCATTTTTTAAGATTTCAAGTGAATGATATTTTCTTTTTTTTATATGTAATTAAATTAATGATATAGTATTTATTAAATCTTTTTGTGTATTTTATAGGTTATATAATTGTTATATCATTAAGTTAATAATACGTAATGCTAGTGACACTCAATGACATTCATTTTATTTTTTTAAGACTTCAAGTGATAAGAATAATGCATCATTTTAATATGTTAAAATAAGAAAAATATGTGTATATTTTTTCCCCAATTTAACTATGCAAAAAATAAGAAAATTTGTTATAAAAATTTAAATACATAATAATATTTAGTTAAAGGGTATTTTATGATTCTGAATATATGAAATTTTTAAAAAGAGACATATAAGTAATATTTGTATAACGAAGACAAATATTAATTCACTCCTTAAAAAATGGTCAAATTATGTAATTTTTACTAATAAATATACAAAGCTAGACCCATTTAATAATCATGTTCTATTGTGCTTATTTTTTAGTATTTTGTATGTGTGCCAACCCATTAGACCTAGCCCGTTTTGTCATCTATAATAATGGAGAAATTTACATGAAATACCCCTCATATGGCATCTCTTATTAAAACTGTCTTTTTTTTTTACTTTTCAAAACTATTCTTTTATTGTTTATTTTTATTTTAATTTGATTTAGACTTTGACTTGTTTATCCCTGGTTAAAAACGAACTCAATACAAACCTCAACTTCAATTTTCATCCTGGTTCTTTTTGGTTTCTCTCTCATCTCCCTCTCTCTCGAGCTAGTTTCTCCAGCCCCTCTCTAGCTCTTTCCTCTCTTTCCCTCCACCCTTCTCTCTCATCTGTTCTCTTTTCCTCTTTGCCATTTCTCTCTCTTCTTCGCCTCCTTTACGCGGCCTCTTTTTCCTCGCTGGCGCAACTCTCATCTCCCTCACTCTTTTGTCGTGAAGCTCACCGTCCTCGTTCAAGATCAATGCGCTTCGGCATATCACCGTTTGCCGTCACCATTTGAGATCACGGATCTCTGCCATATGATATCACAGTCCTTTGTGATTCATAGATCCGCCATCATCTTCGACGAACATGGCCATGCTCAGAGACGGCCAACGAACAAGATTCAACTCCAGATTTGTCATTGATCGCCTTCATCTTCGATGGAAATGCCATGTGTAAACGAAGAGAAGTGGCGGAGTTCATCGCATCTGATGTGTTTTTCACTGGAGTTCGTTGCTTCTGTTCAATCCATCCCTGGTCTCTGTTACCTTTCGG
>CAMOHE010001288.1:0-12978 GCA_946598075.1 Artocarpus hirsutus
AGATGTGACCTTGAATAAATATTTTTTCCTTCAACTTGGTACACTATAGTAGTTTTTTCAAAATGTGCTCTATATTTAAACGTCTTATACTATGTCGTAATTAGCTTATTTATATTTCAATTTCCCCTATCAAAATATTTTTTTCTTAAATGTGTTATACTTATGTCTATATATAATATTTGACCGAAACATAGATCTGTATTTAAAACTAACCATCATTTATTCATTGTGTTCTAAAGTTTGTTATTCTAACAAACACAAAATTTAGGTTTTTCTGACACTACGAAATTGTAATCTTTTCAATAAAAGTCAAAAATTACTTTTAAAAATATCTAAAACAAAATCAAAACTGATATTTAAATGTTTAAGCATAAAAGGACAAATATAATATTTATATAGAATTCTCACGTGCAAAGTACGTGGTTTCAACTAATATAATAAAAAAAATTACTTACTAGGAGTGCCCGTCATTTGCTTTGTTGTTTCCGAAGCACCAGTCCATTGGGGATCAGATCCATCTGCATAAGAACTATGCTTAACTAACTCATTCATGATAAGTTTAGCCCACATGTGTTGCTGCTTCATTTTCTTGATTTTGTTTATCCTCGAAATACCTGCACATTATTAGAAATTTGATAAAGTATGAATATGTAATTCTATAGTTGCGTTTTCACCGGTAATAAGGGATATAATTATAGTACTAAATGCTTATATTAATTACATTTTATAAGGTACATATGTTAATTATAATCAACTCTCATTTTATATAAAACAACGATTGCTATGGACGGATAAATATTAAAATAGGCATGCATATATGTATACGTACACTCACTAAGAGCCCCGCAACTGGTACATTTCATAACACCAAAAAAAAAAAAAAAATTAAACCAATTCTTTTCTATGCGAATTAGTTCTTTACATTTTTAACATCAGGAAAAAATTAGGACACATAAAGTGATAGTGGAAAAATGGATACTAACCAAATCCCAGGACGACAAGTAACGCCTTCATTATAAACTTCAAAAATAAAACCCAGCTGTTATAATTGGATGGGAAGAATTTTTTTCCCCTTTCTACCTTCTCTTCGTTCGAACCTGGAAAACAAGGCCAGATAATCGATGCCAAAGTTATTTTAAAGTAAGTATTTCTACCATAAGCACTATGTAGATACGTATATGAGAAAAAATATATACATAAAGAAGTAATTTCTCCTATTAGGGGAGAATCAGCCAAATAGCATAATTAGAATTTAAATTAGTATAGTATATGTTTTCAAAATGTATCATAATTTGCGTATAATGAGAAACTAGGTCCATATCATGAAAAATTAAGAACAAAAACCCCCTCAAATACTTTCACCTCTTTCTCCTCAATAATTCCCTCTCTCTTCCCTCATCAGCATCGACGGTGATTGAAAAATATAGTAATCCTGATTAATACCGTATGTCTTAGTAAATACAAAACTTTAAGATATCATCGGACATCACCAACACTACGATGTCATTGGCAGTTGGGTTAAGTTATATTTCCCACCAAACATACATATTTACCAACAATGCCGCTTGATATCACGGCACCAACGACTTTACCAACAGCCAAAAAATATAAAATTTACCAATGACATCATTTGCAAAGTTTTACAATCAGTGATGTCTCTAGGGGCTGGAAAATACCGTATTTCTCATGAAATACCTTATCTTCCAGTGAATACTAAATTTAATGAACTTTAACAATTAACAGCTATGCAAAACTCAAAATCAGACTAGTTATTTTTATACTTTTTTGCTCCGACGAACACCTAATATCATGGATTTCGTACTAGTCTTTGATCCTAGAAAAATTTATTTGTTTGAAATCTTTCCAATGAACATGAAAAGAGATAATAAAAAGGTTCCATCACAAGTAGTAGAATGTAACGAATACACATGGTATCTTAATATATGTTCCTACCTGATTGTTTCTCTTTATCAGAATTGTTGTCATCTTTCTTATCATCTACGAACGGACTACTTCCTGCAAATCATATTATACAGAAAAAAATTTAGTAAGATTTTAAACAGAATACATTATCATTAATTAGTTGAAGAAATTATGTATAGAGGACGTGCCACTTTTTTATAGAAATGAAATAAAATTGTAATTTTTTATGATTTTATATTATATATACTCACCAAACCTCGAGAAGAAGTGTTGCAGTGTTCTGGTGAAGATCATGCATGTGTCATAGTTCTCAGGATAATTCTTACTACTGTTTTTATTTCCGTTATCTTCTTCTTCTTGGAATATTTCCTCGGTCTCAATATCCACAACTTGACCTGGCATATGAATTAAAAAATAGGAAATTAATCAATATCTGTTTTTTATTTGAAATATTCATATTATATTTCACTATAAGACCGTTTGGTCCACAGGCATAAAAAGTTGGTGGACTGCAATTTCGGGGGATTCTAAGTTGAATCCAGCCTTATGTAAAAAAATGTCCTTTTATGTATAATAGGACAAAAGACAAAAAAAAAAAAACAAATTATGTATTGGAGATCATGGCTATGTTTGATAAATCATATTATATTGTATAAGCTGTATTTGATTATCTTGTAATGTCTCGCATTGTATTATCATAATAAAATACAGTGTTTGATGCATAACATATTATATAAGGGTTCAAAATGTAATTTTTTAAAATTTAAGGGATTAAAATGTAATTTTTTAATAATATTATGAAATAGAATTTTGTCAAAATTAAGAACTCAAAATATAAAATTTTTAAAAATACAGTTTTTTTTAAAAAAAAATATAGGGAAAAATATAATTGTTTTAAAAGTTGTGGGGTGGTCAAAATATAATTTTTAATAAAATATAAATTTTTTCCCAATGTTTAGAAAATTGTAGGTGTCAACCTAATCCCATGTTGGTATAATTTTGAACCTATATTGACCTAACTCTAAGAAGAATTATAGCCCTGATATAGAATAACACAATACAATATACCAAAAATGCGTTGTATTCTATAATAAAACATAGATCATATTAATTTACCATTTATATTAATATATACAATGTAGTGATCATACCAAACACTATGTTAATATACTATTATACAATGGGATGCTTTAATATGGTGTACTAAACATGGATCAGCTTATATATCCCTTTTTCTTTGTCTCTCTTTATATCCTCCAATAATATGATATCACGTTAATTAAAATATTTTTGTCAACATAATTAGTAAAATTAAATTTTAATTAGCACGATATTTTAATTCACTATTGGGGAATGTAAAAAAGAACGCGAAATAGAGGATAATAAGTCGGTTCCTACCAAATATAGCCCATATGTATATGTCGCATGTGCATTTTTTCTGACACATATATATATATATATAATCAGTGCGTTTTTTTTTTTTTAATACGAATATTATCGTACAAATTATTGAACATTTGCGAGTTAAATTGCCATATATTCTTAACAAATATTATGAAAGAAAATATTAATTTTTTGATTAAAATACAATAATTAATTATAACAAATATTGCGTTCCTTTTTTAAAAAATTTGAACAAAAGGTAATTATATGTTATAATTGAATATATGTCATGGCGATGAGTTTCAAATCATTCCTATTTATAATCACCCAAAAAGAAAACGTCATTTTTGATAAGAAAAATTGTAATATCTTTTAGGCTAAATAGCTCTAGAGGTCCCTAAACTTTTAACATTATGACAATTTAGTCCTTACATTAATTTCATAGGCAAGAATAATCCCTGAAGTTTTAACATTGTGATAATTTAGTCCTTAAATTAATTTAATAGGCTAAAATAGTCCCTAACTTTTAACATTATGATAATATGATCTTGAAATTTATTTAATAAACTAAAATAGTAATGGTAGACGCGGTGGCACTATGACGGCACAGTACCATAGTGTGACTAGGCACATGAGGTAACTAGTGGGGTAGCTACATAGTGGATTTATTGCAAAGAGGGCATAGCAAGGGAGTGACGTAAGGTCAAGGTTGTGGAGAGAAGTGCCATAGGGTGAAAGTTGCTGTGATATTTTCCATTCAAATTTTAATAGTGACTAATAATAGGGCTGGTTTTGCTATTAAAAATTAAGCCAGAGACTATTTCAGCTTCTTAAATTAGTTCAAGAACCAAATTGTCACAAGAAGAAATTTCAAGGGACTATTTTAACTTATTAAATTAATTCAATGATTAAATTGTTATAATATTAAACGTTTAGGGACTATTAGAGCTATTAACCTTATCTTTTATTCGTCCCTAAATATTAAAATAATTAATTGTCAACATTTCATACCACAATTAATTGATTGCAATTGATGAAAGACTAATATATATAATATATACGCATATATATATGCATACATATACATTTGAAACAGTGTATATTTTTTCCAGGAGAGAAAAAAATAAATAAAAAAAAGAAAGGCGTGTTTGGTGTAATAATACAAGAAACTCAATAAGAAATATTCTTACAGTGGTATATGATGGTGTCATACAGCCCAAGAGTGGTGCTCCGTCGGAATGCATTGGGCTTATTCGACAGAAGGTGAAGCGGAGATTCACCATTCTCATTCAAAGAGTCCGCAAGACCTGGATGGTCCTTAATTATCTTCAATGCCATACCTAAAAATTAGATACAAATCAGAAAAAAAAAAACATAAAAAAGTTTATGAACATCTAAATTAAAAATGATTGAACTACCTTTAAAATAATGATTGAACTGCATACCTTCAAAAAAAAAAAGAGAAATACAATTGATTCTTTCTATTGTAGGCATAACCTAAGAGGATCTCCAGTGAAGTTTTAATCAAATTTTGACATTTGAGTAAAAAACACTCTCCTAGATGATAAATTTGGCATTATATAGTGACTCCTTTTAATAGTTACAATATCGTCATTTTCAAAATATGTTAATATTAAAGATTTGTTTTTTCAATTTTTAAGAGTTAATAATTATGATAAAATATAGATATAGTATTTTAAATAACATTATATATTGAAAAACAAAAGAAAATAGCACGTTAAATATACTATTTTCATATTTTAAAGGCAAATATAGCATTAACATTAGCAATTGTATTAGATATAGTTTAAAAAGTAAATCCACCTTTATTCTATCGCAGGGTACAGAAATCAATCATCACACCTCAAATTCAAAAGAAAAATTATAAAATTTGAAATGAACAAATAAAAAAATTACAGCACGCATGACACCCCTCTCAATTTTTTTTTTTTTAAATAAAGCTTCTAAAATATGCACAAAATAATGATTTGGCCCTTCAAACCTTATACAAACTAACATATTTTACTGCTTTAGAATTATTATGAGCATTTAAATGAAAAAGTTAATTATACCTTAAATTGATCAGCGGAGAGTTGTATGCATGGCCTAAGACATTTTGATTACTAATTCGAATTGCAGGAATGCTAGTTTAAATTAGAATAGTACTTTAGTAATTCAAATTATATGAAAAAAAACATTACAGCAAAATTGGCTTGAATTGATATGAGTTAGACTGAACTAGGGGGTTTGTGTCAGTCCCAACTTGAAATCCCCTTTTTCAAATTAAAAAAAATAAAAAATTATATGTTTGATGGACAAAGAATACTATAATATTAGTAAAGTTAAGAAAAAACTTTCTCGTCCTCGTGCTGCAAAAACCTTACTACTCATAAAAATGTGTGTCCTAGTTTAGTATGTAATGTCATTTTTAGATTGAGTCTTACTATTTTGTTAACAGTAATGTTATAACTTCATAAGATTAAATAAGGTTGCTCCTAAGTCAAGAATTTCAATGTAATATTATTAAATAATAATAATAATAATAATAATTTAAAAAAGGATTGCATTTAGAGTACTTACGAAAGTAATCGCGAGAGATAGCCATGTGAAGAACAGTGTTCCCATCCTTTCTTCTTAATAGCGCTTCTTGTGGAAAGTGAGAATGGAGGAAAAAGAAAGTCTTTTCTTTGCCATGACTGGCTGCCAAGAACAGAGGAGTCTCCCCTTTGTTGTTACGAAGGGTTAAGACTTGAGGACTCGACTTGGAAACTATTTTTGTGCAAACTAGAAGCTCTCCTTGCGCAGCTGCCAAATGGAGAGGCGTGTTTCCTTCAATGTTAACGACGTTCCCCAGAATATCGTAATCCTCTTTGTCGTAAACCTCGTCAAGCAATTTCAGTGCAATGTCGCCTCTTCCAGTTGAGACTGCAACGTGTAAAGCTGTGTCCTTCAGTTTGGTGATTTGTGCACGTCGAGCCATGGGATTTGTTTTGTATGCATTGATGACTTCGTCCCATCTGCGCTTCATGGTATTGACGAATAAAGGCAATTTCACGGCTTCCAGTTCCTCACGATCTTGACTCGATAAAGCCATGTTGGGGTCTGATTTGGGCATGGCGAAATCTGGTGTGGACATGGTGAAATCTGCGTTAATTTGGCAAATTTGGTCTGAACAAGTCTAATAACATTTCTAAGCTCAGCTGTGTGTATATATATAAAGAGAGGAGAGGTAAATTCTTTGAGGTTCCATTTTGGTAAGAACAATTGACTAAAGAGATTGAAAGGAATATTAGAGTACGTTTGTGTTGTTTGGAAGGAAAGAATAAAAGTTGAAAGGATGAAAGATAGTTATATATTTAATTATTAGATTGTCTATTTTACTATTTGTTAATAATTTAAGGTTTTTTTAAGAATTGGATAGATTTAATAGATCTTTTCATTACTTAAAGGATCTAAAATAGTGGCCATCCCAGGGGCATTTTCTCTCCTTTTTCCTTCAACTAAACAGTAGGTTGAGGCTCTTCTTCTCTCTATCTCTCCCTTCTATCAAGTACACAAAAAAACCTCATTCTTACTTACACTTCACTGGTTAACATGTGTACGTGGATCTTTTTTTTTTTACTGCATGTATTAAAATTCAACACATGATATTAAAGGAGTTAAAAGTCCTCGTGGGTACAAACAGATGCTCGCATATACAGTGGTTATTATTATTCTTTTTTTTTTCTTTTTTCTATTACATAATTTAGTTACAAAATTATTGTTCAAATTAATTGTTTTTAGATCCTCAACGGGGATTCCTTGACATCAGCGCCACCTTAAACTAGGCTAATGTGGCAAGTATAGGGGACAAAAGAGTAGTAAGGCATAAGGGGAGAGGAAATATACCCGTCCCGCCCCGTCTCACCCCGTTGCAATCCTAAAAGTTTTGAATAGGCTATGAGAAGAAACTAAAATGAAAATAGAGACATTTACCCGGCTAGCTTGCTTGATTAATCGATATAAAAGGCAAAACAAAAAAAGAACTCGGTTATCATATACACGGATTCTGCCTGGAGGACCGGTTTTATTTATTTTCTTTCACTCCCAACTTTTTGTTTGTCATACTCTTTTTTATAAAGAAATATAAAGCAAGGAACGAAGTTCTATTTTACATGCTTCAGTACAAATCATTTAAATAGCTTTAAGTTTCTTAGATTGATTTCTTTGCCCTCACGCCAATGGCTTTTTTTTTTGTTTTTTGCTCACACAAGTTTTTGTTTCCGTCTTTTACTTTTTCTTTAAAAAGAAATAAAGAAAGATGCTCTATTTTACATCCTAACAAATCACTTTAAATAGCTTTAAGTTTCTTAGCTTAATCTTTATTTTATTCTTTGCCTCCAAATTTGTTGTGTAAGTTTTAAATATTTAGAACAGAAAAGAAAAGAACAATTAAGATCGGCAAGTACTTAAATCCTTGTACCAGTAAAACTATTATGTCATTTCTAGTTAATGATTTTATATGGAGAAACTTAAAAAAGAATCATCAAGGGGAATATCAATACGAAAAGCATAAATAGTAGTCCATCGATCAATGGAAACTAAATGTATAAGTATTGTGGAAGCTGTTGTGTGTTCTCAACTTTGCAATTCAATTTTAGGTTTAGTGATTGGTTAAGTTTTCCCCACGAAAATCCAATTAAAATCCTTTTTTTTTTGGTACAAATTGGTAGTGAAAATAGTAGTTTTTAAATAAATAAATATAAATATAAATATATATATGTATAATATACCCTTCACAATTTATCACACATGCCTTTAAAACATTATTTTCTTTTTCAATTTGTGGGCGAATATATTAAATAAATGTGTATTATAGGTTATTAGATAAAGTTAGCCCAATTAAAGTTTTCAATTTGGGTTTTGGGCTTTTAATGTCACATTTAGTATAGGCCTCCTAAATGTAAAGACCAAAATATAATTACTGATTTTATTATATGCTAAATTGGTAATTAAGAATAACTTACAGGATTTGCAGTTATATAAGGCGGTTGTAGTCCTTAGGTACTACGTACATTTTCTTTTTGCCACCTATCGTCAGAGAAATTATAGAGAAAATACAGAGACTTTCTTTAAAGGAGAGCTTATGTAGTAGACTTGAAAGATCTTCAATCTACAGACTCAGGAATTACGTTCCAATCTATGGATTCAGGTTAACTTCTATATCTTGTTAATTCTCTCGGTGATTTAACATGAACAATCTGGGTTAGATGATCGTTTTCATCTTAGATTAAGTTTTCCAACAATTATATCAAGCACCTCTTCATTTTAAATCAATGGGAATCAATTTATTTTCTAGATGTGGTTCTCATAGGAATTCTCAAATTTAACAATTTATGATCTTAAATTGTTGAATTTGAGGACAATATTGGAGAATTTTTTGTTTTAATTTTTCTAGGTAACCAAATTAGAAAGTGGTAGGCGGCAAACTTTACCGCTACCGGCATAAGGATCTAGGGTCGTGCTGGAAAGAGATAGTCGTGGCCTATGGCTTCTACCAGAGGATAATAAATTACCAACTAGTATACATGAGGCTAAGAAGACTTTGAGCACTTTAGGAATGGAGTATGAGAAAAATCATGCTTGTGAAAATGATTGTGTTCTTTGTAGAAATAAGTGTGAGGACAAGAATTATTGTCCGGTTTGTCAACAAGCAAGGTGAAAGAAAGGAAGGAGCCAAAAGATAGTAAGAATACAGTGCCAAAGAAAGTGTTATGGTACATTCCATCGGTAGCATTTTTGAGGCATTTATTCGAAAACCCAAAACATGCCAAGAATTTGACATTGCATCATGATAAACGAGTTGATGATGGCATGCTTAGACTGGTGGATTCACCACAATAGAAGACTTTTAAAGCCGATCATCTCGACTTTAGTGCGGATCCAATAAATATACATTTCGCTTTGTCGATGGATGAAATGAACCCACATGGTAATATAAGTAGTAGGCAAAGCACTTGGCTTGTGGTACTTGTTAACTACAATTTTCCTCCAAAGATGTGCATGAAGTAGAAGTTTTTAATGTTGTCTTTATTGATTTCAGGTCCTTACCAACCAGGTAATTACATCGATGTATACTTGTTAATTGATGACCTAAAAAACTTGTGGGAAAATGGAGTCAAAGTTAGAGATGCTTACTAAGAAGAGATGTTCACACTCTGTGTAATGTTGATATAGACAATTAATGACTTCTCTACATATGGCAATTTATTTGATTATTTGGTGAAGAGTTCTATTAGTTGTCCTATTTGTATGAAGGAAACATTTCACAAACAGTTGAATAATGGTAAGAAAACCATTTTTCTTGGTCATAGAAGATAGTTGCCAAGAGATCATCATTACCACAAATAAAAGAAAGCCTTTGATGGCAACTATAATGCCCCTTACAGACACCATAGATGTCTTTACATTCATTCATTTTACCATTAATTGAAGTAAAACTATTATAAATAAAGACATGTGTTTGAAAACATAATTTGGAAATCATATCTAGGATCCATGCATACTTTTTTTTTTTTATACATAGTAATTTGCTTATTCATAAACATCCTTTAAATGATTTGCTGATATCAAAGTAAATTAAATAAACTTTTAAAACATCTCTAAAAATCTTCATACACAGTTCAGCAAGCCAAACTTGAGTCTTTGGCAGGCTGAACTCGATTGATAGGTCGATGTTCATCCATCGACAGGCCACCCGAGGTTTTGTAAATCAAGGTTTCAAAATTAATAAAATTGGCAGGCCAATACTAGGCAATCGGTAGGCCGATTATTTCATCGGCAGTCTGACTGGTGATGATCGGCAGGCCAATCGACTGTCAATAAAATCAAAATATAAAGATAAGAATAATAATGAATTTTAAAACAAGTTCCAATACTTCAAGGTGCGAAAATTTTATACTCAAAAGAAATAAATAAAAATTAAAAAAATAGCTCATAAGTTTAAAAACTTCTTTCTTAGCATCTTTCATTTTTAATCCATTATGCACAGCTCACCCGCCTTCCCTTGCCCTCCACGTATTCCATTATCTTCTTACCCTTATCTGCAACATGATATAAAACTGAATAAGCTAATGCTTAGTAAGTACATTTATATCTCACAACTTAAAACATTTTATGAACATCATCATCATCATCATCATAATAGTGCACTAGGCACAATTTCTTAGGGAACATATCATTCATTACATTGTGCATATTAAAAATTAATTCATTTTGACTTAAGGGCCCAAGTGTTGCACCATAATTATCATTGTAGGCGTGCCATCATGAGAGAAGAAGGGTAACTAATCCTAAACCAAACATGACATCATAACATATCATAACATAACATTGGTGTGCAACACTTATTTAGGTGATACATGTATACATATTTAAACTTTTATGTTTTGAAATACATTATCTTCATACATGCATGACTTTTTTAACATAAAAATCTTTCATAAGTAACATTTAAATGAAATCATCATAAAATCATCATAGACATCATCATGAATATAATTTCAAACCTTTATAAAACACATCATGTTGCAGGTGAGAATGTATTTACTTGTATAGCTTATTTAACCTTACTCTTAGGTGACATCGCCACGGTCTCGATGTGCTCGCTCCTTAGTATGCTCATGTCATACAGTCATTTAAAATAACAATTATCATTAATTTTCATGAGTCCATGAAATCATTCAACACTACATAACATATCTCAAATACCATAATACATTCATCTCTTTAAAAAAAGCATAAATATAATTCGTTTCATTAACCTTAAGACATTAAAATAGAACTATCAACACAAATACATTTCTGATCTCTATGAATTTAAAACTTAATCACTTTACATTCACGCATAATTAGGGCACCAAACTTAGCAAAAACAAAGATAACATATAACCCTATCACCATGATTTTTCATTGATCATAAGAATTTCATTTGGCAATTTACATAAGCCACATAACTTAAAATACCAAAACTGCCTGAAATTAGCAAAACAGTGAACAATCTAACTTACATTCACATATTAAATTTTCTATATCCTACAATAATTCCATAAAAATACCACACATAATAGACACTTAAAATTACCTTAAATAAATTCAAACCATTCCAAAACATGCATTAGAGTACATGAACAAAATAACTTTCAACATATTAGGTGGTGAGTGGCATACATTTTTCATATTTTAATAATTAAAAATATAATCATTTAGTCTCTAAAATTCTTATGACAATGTTTTAACATATAATCATAGAAGCACAAAAACATTTATCACCAAATAAATTCATTAAATCATATGAAAAAAACATCACACAATAGAAGTTCAACGATTTGCCGATAAAATAGTCTAAGAAACCTAGCTTCAATAAAAATTTCATAACACATAAAATATTTGTTATTTTATCATGAGACTTTTCTCTTTATAAATTTAACATATACATAAACATATACATATGAAATTTTGTGAGAGAATTATTCATTTGCTCTAAGAACAAAAGCCACATCTATGTGCGCATAAACAATCAGCAATAATTTTTATGAGTGGCAAGGAGAAGAAAAATTCATATCTTAGCATATGAAATTCCAATTATTGTGAAATTTTGAGGAATAACACTTAACATGTACATGAATAACATATTAAAATTTTAGAGCAAACGGAAATTCCTAGACAAAAAAAATAGTAGTCAAATTAAGGAGGAAAATACATTTCAGAAATACTAAAAGATGAACTCTTACCTTAAAACGAATTCCTTCTAAATTTTTCCTTCGAATTCACTCAAAAGAAACATAATATTTATTCAAATAATTGCAAGAGAATTGAGGGAGAGGAGAAGGAGAACATAGAAAAATAAAAGAAGAAAATGTCTAAGAGAAATTTTTAGTGAGAGAGAGTGTGTGTGAATTTTTATGAAAATGATGGAGTAGGTTAACAGCTCAATAATATCAGAATTTTTTTTTGATTAAATTTAGGGTAAATTTGTGTGGGAAATGGAGGGAAATTAGGGAAAGTCAAATTGATTTAGCTTACTTACCATTTTTCACAATTTCAAAGGAGGAAACTTTGTCAATTAAATCCAATTAATCAAAAGTCAAATGTTCTATTACCCAAATTAAAGAAAAAGGTCAAATATATGCTAGTCAATCAGAATAAATCATCCAATCACATAATCATCCTTGTCACAAATTTTGGGAGATTTCTACTGACTGTTCGTCAACTGTCATCGGCCTGCCGACCGCACAGTTTGGCCTACCGAATGCATGAGGTCCGGCTAACCGATGAAACTCCATCGGCCTGTTGTTCTATGAAGGACATTTTGGCCTATCGAACTTGAAGTTTCAGCCTGCTGATTTGTCTTAACACTAAAATTCTATGGCGTCCGGTGTGGGTCCCACCTCAAGCCTCCATAGGACCCACCTTGCGGGGCCCTCAGACTTGTGGCTCTTATTGGTGAACCTTCCCGTGCTGCCTTCTCATCCGTATTGCCCCCTCTGCGGCCCTCTAGCTGCTCAGGGTTTTCTTTCGCGTCCCTCAGGTTTGAACCTCAAACCTCCCTTAAGAGGTTCTTATTTCCTTTCCGAGTACCAATTGGGCTAGTAGCTCAATTGGTACTCGAGATGGAAATAAGAACCTCTTAAG